>QAOC01002474.1:0-57314 GCA_003255005.1 Begonia fuchsioides
AACCCTTAGATGAAAAGACCTTTTGCAACATTTGGATTCTAATGAGATATGTCAAAAATATGTGTTTTTTTGGAAATATTAAAAAAAATATGACAATTTTCTCATAAAATTTAAGTTTAGGTTGACATATGGAAGTACCGGTTGACCGAAACAATTATCGGTCAACCTAAAACATAGTGCAGAGGTCGACCTATTTGTTGTCATTTTTGGTCAATCAAAATGCATATCGGTCTACCAGAATTTTGTCTTTCTCAAAAACCTCCCTCTCTCCCTCCAAAAATCTTGAGGCCTCCTCTTCCCATAACCAAATTCCTCCATCCAAGCAGAAAAATGTCTCTTCCTCTTGAGTTTCAAAAGATAAATAGGGACCTGATACTTTGGATTCAAAATTATTTCAAAACAAGGTATGTCATGTCAAGTTCTATAAACAATGATTAGGATGTTTTACACAAATGTTGAGCTTTATTCGCACCCATTGAAAGTACTTAGTTTTTTATTTGGGAATAGTATAGGGATCATCCAAGATTATGTGAATGATTTTTTGGAGTGTGATGTGAGCAATACAGAGCGATACTACGAGACGAGAGCAATGTGACTGAGAAATACTACGAGAGAAACAAAAATCCATCTGTTATTGGCACCGATGCCTGGTGTGACGTTCTTCTGCGATGATCAGTATCCTGAGAGATCCCTTTCTCTTAAACCCAAAGCAAGTGACCTCAATTTGGAAGCTCGTTTATTTCATCATATGGTTACATATAATATTTTGGGTGGGATGGACATCATGACCACGTTTGAGATGAATTTGTATGTCCTTTATAAGTATTTTAGAAATGGATATCTAATTATTAGATGGATGATAGAAATAATGAAGAATGCAATTAAGTCTCTTTCATTTAGCAGAATGCTTACAAGGATTTTTTGAGATCACGATGTTGAGATTCCATCTTTTTTTTCCCTCTCTAAAGTGTGAGGGGTCGACGTTTATTCTTAGGATACTTTGGTGAGGATGAGCAATGTACTCAATAAATCCATAAGGTGGGTATTGAAATCTTCACTGTCGGGATCGTCGATTGATGAGCTGGAGGATGTTGTGGAACTCTTAGATGTTGATAATCGTGCCCCACCTGAGTCATCTATTCCACACGAGCATTCTTTCGCCGAGGATCCCTATCTGAGTCATCTATTTGATAACCCTAACTCGATATTGGTTGTTGTCGAGCAGCAGTTAGTTTTAGTTTGGGAGCATCGTGGAATCCTAGCTTTGATGTCTTAAATATTCTAGATCCTCTGCCTCCTCCTAAATAGTCACCGTCGACGACGATGATCATTGTTGACTCCTAGAGTCAGCAATCGAGCCGGCTCGAGCGAGCAAACCTGGAAATTTTTTGGCTCTTTGAGCCTATTTCAGCCGAGCTTATCTTGCTTTTTTCTAAAAATCTTAGCTTGAGCCGGCTCGCGAGCCTCGAGCCTATTCGAGCGGAGCCCGAGCCAAGTCAGTCGAGCCTACACGAGCCGAACATAAGTAAATATATTTATTGTTTTTTTTTAAAAATTTACATATCATTGAAATTAAATTGTATGAATTCTACAAACTACGAGTGTAAAAAAATACATATAAAAAATTACAAGTGTAAAAAATTACATATAAAAAAATTAAAAGTGAAAAAAATTACATATAAAAAAAATACAAGTGTAAAAATTACATAAAGTTACACTTTAGAAGTTAACAATTTTTGAATTCTAAATTTTTGAATTCCTCCGTTAATTCATCCTCTCGTTGTTGGTTTCTTGAAACTACATCGCTCTAATCCTTAAAGCATATCAACGCCTCCACGAGATTCGGGACAAAATTTTCCCGTCGATCGTCGAACACTCATCCAATTGCACTAAAAGTAGACTCGGAAGCTACAGTGAAAACATGAGAAGTTAGTAAATCTCATACCATTTTAGAAAGAATTGGATAAACGACCGCGTTATTTTCCCATCATCTCAAAATATCAAATGCATCATCACGAGAAAGTTGATAATGAGTGTCTAAATAAATATCGAGTTCATTCTTATCGAAACCATAAGAATGCAAGTCGCTATTAATTTCTTCATCAATGAATCCAAACTATTAATTGGTTGTCCAANCAATTATCTAAAGTAATACCTTGTATTTTTTACTAAAAAAATCACAAATTACATTCCAATATGGTTTTAACATGTTCTAGCATTAAATAAGTTGAATTTCACCTTGTTGGTACATAGGTTTTTAATTTTCTAGGTTGAAGATTAGCCGCTTTACAAAAATCTTTATTTTCTTGTTGTCGAGAGTTAGAAGAAGTAATGAAAGAAATTGTATTTTTAATTGCATCAATATGCGGGGAAATAAAATGCATGTCATCTTTAACAATTTAATTTAAATATGACAAACACAACGCAAATAAAAAAGCGAAGATTGACAACTATCAAATTGAAATAATATTTTAAATTGCAAATAAAAACATCGTCAGCGGAAGTATTATCTAAAGTAATACTAAAAATTCTATCTCTAATATTATATTATTGTAAAATGACTACAATGTATCGATAAATAGTTATTCTATTATGAGGATATTAACAACTACAAATCCTAATAATCTTCTATGAAGTTGTCATTTATCATCAATGCAATGAGAAGTGATGATTATATATCTGAGTGCATTAGGTGCACTCCATAATCGGATGTAATACAAATACACATAGTAAGTGCGTGTGAAAATAATGCAATTAACTCATTTTTTATATTATTGTACCACATCGCAAAGTACTATGATGAATTCGTCTAAAACTAGGGTTAACGTATTCCCTCATAAATTTTTTAATGACTTTGCTATCAAACATTGATAGCAAGACTACTTTTTGTGCTACATATTTTGCAGCCTGCAACAGTTGGATTTTGAGAGAGAGAGAGAGAGAGAGACTGTGAGACGGTGAGAGAGAGGAGAGCTGGGAGGGAGGGAGAGCCAGCTCCCGAGCCCGAATTCCAGGCTCGAGCCAGGTTTGGACCGTTACAGTACCAAACGATCCGAGTGAGCCCGCGAGCCGGCTCGCTCGGATGCCGACACGATTGACTCCTAGTACATAGGTTGTTTGGTTTTAAGTCTAGGTAATTATTTGCATTTGTTTCATTTGTGTTGTTTAGACATTCTTGTTGGATATGTACACATGTATGTTGAATTTCACATTCTTGATCATATTTGCTTTGCTCTGTCATTTGGTTATTGATTGGTTGATCATATATTATATATCTTCTTTGGCATGTTTATGGAGGCTCCACTTACATGCGTAATTCTGTTCATTTTTTTTATAATGTCAAATGGGAATAAATAAAAGCGTTGTGTATGGGGGACTGTTAAATTAAGGGAGAGTGATATTCTAAAGTAGAGTTATACACATTCAATATAGTTAATTTTTGTCATTATCAAAAAGAGAGAAATTGTTGAGTTTTTTTTATTATACTTAGTTAATTAATTATTTTTATGATGATTTTCTATTTTCATATAATTTTTGTTGAATTATTGTTTTCTTGGAAATATCCTTAAAGTATGGTATTTTAAATGTCTAATTGTTGTGATAAGTATATTAAAGCTAGATTATGAAAACTAGATTTCTTTAAAGATCAAATGTCAAGTTTTAGAGTTTAGGTCGATCGGCTTCATGTTTAGGTTAACCGAAATTGTTAAAGTAAAATTTTGAAAAACCACAACTCTCTCAAAAGGTCGACCGATTTCATGTTTTGGTCGACCGAAATCAATAAGTGCAAACTAAAAAAAATATCGCTCTCTAGAAGAGTCGACTGGAATCCAAAAGTGGTCAGCTGGAACTACAAAATGTGTCAACTGATTCATGTTTGGGTTGATTGAAAGACGAGTCCAATGACTAATTTACTATTCAAATGAAGGAAGTGGTCGACCAGTTTATGTTTAGGTCGACCGAAACTTGGAGCACCAGAAGTACTCTAAATGGACTTGAAATTTTTTTGAAGACGCCATATTTTTCAAGAGAAAAAGCGACAAAGTGCTGTTAAAATTATTTCAGATTCTCTCTATTATGCTTTCATTTGCAATTTACTATTGCGAGTATTATTTTGAGCGTTTCAAATTTCTTTTTGTTAGCTTTAAAAGGTTTTAAAGCAATCAATTATTTTTTATGATAACTATGTAAGATAAAATTGAAGTTTTAGCAAGTGCAGCTAGGCTCGTAGAAGCAACTTATGTCGACAGGTATGTACTTATGTCGACCGCTCAAAGACCAGAGAAGAATCATATGTCGACCGTTTATCAAGTATGTCGACCGATTGAAGACAATTGAAGTTCAAGAGATTAGATCTATGTCGACCAGACGCAACATATGTCGACCGCTTAAAATCCAGAGAAGGATAGTATGTCGACAGTCTATCAAGTATGTCGACCGATTGAAGTCAATTGAAGTTCAAGAGATTGGATCGTATGTCGACCGGACACAACTTATGTCGACCGCATGGAATCCAGAGACAATTGTATGTCGACCGTTTAGAACATATGTCGACCGTTCAAAATTCCAGCGGAAGAAGAANCACTAAAAGTAGACGCAATATTAGACGAATGAAATGAACAAGAAGTATTATATTTATGTTGGTAAGAAGCAAATAAATTAAATAGATCGTTTCTTACTGAACGAGAAGTACTATATTTAAGTTTATATCTAGAATGCATAATGCAAGCAAATGAAAAAATATTGGGTATGTCAAGCCAATATTTTTTAAATTTTGTTTACGATTTCAAAATATTCATCTACTTTTTTATATCTCTCAAAAGTACCCGTTAAGTTTACAAATATAGGAAGAACAAGATGCGTAGTCGTGTACTAAATTATCGAACATTATTTAGTAGCTTCGAAATATGGTTTAAAAAATCAAGAAATAAATTAGTCATATCACAACTACAATTATCTAAAGTAATACCTTGTGTTTTTTACTAAAAAAATCACAAATTACATTTCAATATGGTTAAACATGTTCTAGCATTAAATAAGTTGAATTTCAACTTGTTGGTACATACGTTTTTAATTTTCTAGGTTGAAGATTAGCCGCTTTACAAAATTCTTTATATTCTTGTTGTCGGGAGTTAGAAGAAGTAATGAAAGAAATTGTATTTTTAATTACATCAATATGCGGAGAAATAAAATGCATGTCATCTTTAACAATTAAATTTAAATATGACAAACATAACGCATATAGCGAAGATTGACAACTATTAAATTGAAATAATCTTTTAAATTGCAAAATACAAACATCGTCAGCGGAAGTATTATCTAAAGTAATACTAAAAATTCTATCTCTAATATTATATTCTTGTAAAATGACTACAATGTATCGATAAATAGTTATTCCATTCTGAGGATATTCACAACTACAAAATTCTAATAATCTTCTATGAAGTCGGACGTAATATCCGAGTGCATTAGGTGCACTCCATAAGTCGGACGTAATACAAATACACATAGTAAGTGCGTGTGAAAATAATGCAATTAACTTATTTTTTATATTATTGTACATTTTAATGATATCACATCGCAAAGTACTATGATGAATTCGTCTAAAACTAGGATTAACAAGTTTTTAATGACTTTGCTATCAAACATCGATAGCAAGACTTCTTTTTGTGCTATATATTTTGCAGCCTGCAATAGTTGGATTTTGAGAGAGAGAGAGAGAGAGAAACTGTGAGACGGTGAGAGAGAGGAGAGCCGAGAGGGAGGGAGAGCCTGGCTCACTCGCTCGAGCTCCCGAGCCCGAATTCCAGGCTCGAGCCAGGTTGAGACCGTTGCAGTACCAAACGATCCTAGTGAGCCCGCGAGTCGGCTCGCTCGGATGCCGACACGATTGACTCCTAGTACATAGGTTGTTTGGTTTTAAGTCTAGGTAATTGTTTGCATTTGTTTCATTTGTGTTGTTTAGACATTCTTGTTGGATATGTACACATGTATGTTGAATTTCACATTCTTGATCATATTTGCTTTGCTCTGTTATTTGGTTATTGATTGGTTGATCATATATTATATATCTTCTTTGGCATGTTTATGGAGGCTCCACTTACATGCGTAATTCTGTTCATTTTTTTTATAATGTCAAATGGGAATAAATAAAAGCGTTGTGTATGGGGGACTGTTAAATTAAGGGAGAGTGATATTCTAAAGTAGAGTTATACACATTCAATATAGTTAATTTTTGTCATTATCAAAAAGAGAGAAATTGTTGAGTTTTTTTTATTATACTTAGTTAATTAATTATTTTTATGATGATTTTCTATTTTCATATAATTTTTGTTGAATTATTGTTTTCTTGGAAATATCCTTAAAGTATGGTATTTTAAATGTCTAATTGTTGTGATAAGTATATTAAAGCTAGATTATGAAAACTAGATTTCTTTAAAGATCAAATGTCAAGTTTTAGAGTTTAGGTCGATCGGCTTCATGTTTAGGTTAACCGAAATTGTTAAAGTAAAATTTTGAAAAACCACAACTCTCTCAAAAGGTCGACCGATTTCATGTTTTGGTCGACCGAAATCAATAAGTGCAAACTAAAAAAAATATCGCTCTCTAGAAGAGTCGACTGGAATCCAAAAGTGGTCAGCTGGAACTACAAAATGTGTCAACTGATTCATGTTTGGGTTGATTGAAAGACGAGTCCAATGACTAATTTACTATTCAAATGAAGGAAGTGGTCGACCAGTTTATGTTTAGGTCGACCGAAACTTGGAGCACCAGAAGTTCTCTAAATGGACTTGAAATTTTTTTGAAGACACCATATTTTTCAAGAGAAAAAGCGACAAAGTGCTATTAAAATTATTTCAGATTCTCTCTATTATGCTTTCATTTGCAATTTACTATTGCGAGTATTATTTTGAGCGTTTCAAATTTCTTTTAACTTGTTTTATCATTTATTGAGAACTTGAAAGGGTTGACTGTTGCGCGTAAAACGTAATCGTGAATTAACGAAGTGCACGTGTCGCAACTGTAGTAATAAAAATATCGATCCCACGAGGACAAGTCAACTTTCAATTTAGAGAATAAATTGCAAAGTAAAAGAAATAAACTAAAAATCTTAGTTTTAAATATTGACAAAAAGAATTAAAGAATAAAGATTAGATTTTTTTTTCATTTTGGTTGTGTTTTTTATCTAATCTAATATGCAGAAAGTAAATTGCATAAAATAAGTGCAAAAAAGTAAAGTTGGTGGTCAAATCGAGAATTAAAATTAATCTCGGAAAAGATTTTCCGTAAATCGAGTTCACTTGAACTGCTCTTTACAAGTGCTGCAGCAGCCTCCACAACATCGAGTAGGTCCGGTCGGAACTCTAAAGAACCGGGGCTGGTGTTGCTTCTGGGGTTGATCTATTTCACACTCACGACTTAAACAATTAAGCCGTGGAATGTTACTCCATAATTGGTTTGAAACTTGTTCCTTTTGACCGGACTAGGTTGGAATGAACATTACGAAAACATCCCTAGCTAAATTGTGTCACTCGGTTTAACCACCTAATGATTTTAACACACGTCTTAACAATCACGTAACGGTAATTACTATGACGTCCTAGATGATATCAAAGCAAGCTAAGATATTTAAGTACTTGTTAAAATAAATTCTAAATGATTAACTATGGTCGACTTAAGCAAATCAACATACGAAAAATCCAAACTTTAATTAAAACTAAACAACTCATAGACTTATGCTGTCAAGACTTGTAAAATCAATGAAAGTGAAAACGAAAAGCAAAGGGAGAGAATTTTGGTCCTCGCCGTAGGAAACCGTTGTTCATACAGCTCCGTTCCCTAGCCGCCGTGATCACCGTCACCGACCTCATCCTCGGATTTACGCCCGGGCTCGATCGCAAGCATGTTCTCTAATTTTGGCACACCGTCTTAGTTGCACTCTGGTTGATAGTCATAGAAGCCTCAACCTCGAGATAATTGGAAGTTTGTTGAGATTTGACAGCTGGTTTGAGATTTAGAAAGATTTCAAATCTCAAAGATTCTTGTTTCCATCTTTGAAAAGTGGTTATTTCGGCTGAGATTTTCTCTTTCATTCCGCGATCTTCTTGTACTGCAAAATCCAAACCAGCAATCCAAAGATGGAAACTTTATTTTGGCTTCTTTCTTGTGTTGCAATCCATCTTTAAACTTGGCAACTACATCTGAACAAAATACTGTGAAAATACAAAATCTAGAAATATTGTTAAAAATCACATAAAATCTGCATTTTTAGATGCCGTTGCGATGCTGTGGCATTTATACGATATTTGCCTAAAAATCCGATTGTTGAATAAAACATTATCTGATCACAAGCAATATATCAATAAAATGTCGTGAAATATTAGGTCTTTTTAAGGCTTAACATTGACGACCCAAGGAAAGAAAGTCGAGTGCAAGGTTTGATTGACACTCGTAAGTCAAATTAATTTACTTGCGATTCAGAAGTCAAAGAATCTTCAAACTGCAGCCTTGAAGCACAGACGTAAGCAAAGGTTTAGGAAGAACCGCGTTAATAAACGTCATGTGTTTTTATCTTTCTCTTTACATTTATTGCAAGTATCACTTAGATTAATATACTTACAAAATTACGAAAAAGTTGGCATTTGTTGGCTTTCAAAGTGTTTTTAAAGCAATCAATTATTTTTTATGATAACTATGTAAAATAAGCATGAAAGATAAAATAAACTACTTTACAATGTTTAAATTAGACTTATTCATTCATGAGAAATACCCTCTTTGAAGGGTACAATTAAAGTCTAACAATTTGTATAAGTGCTGCAAAAATTTCAAGTATATGCAGTGTTTTGTGTCGACCCAAAATACCTTGTGTCGACCCTTGTAAAATCCAGAAACTTAACCCAAAATGATTTGTGTCGACCCACAGCATATTGTGAAACAGAGGTCGAGTCTTCCAGATTGTGTCGACCCACCTATATAACTTGTGTCGACCCAAAAATGTAGTGCAGCGTGCAAATGTGTCGATCCATCCAAACCGTCTGTGTCGACCCTAGAAAAGTCATTGTGTCGACCTTATCATAATCTATGTGTCGACCCCTCAAAGCTGAGCCTGCACTTTACATGTCGACTCCATCGTTCAAAATATGTCGACCCAACCTACATGTGTCGACCCTAGTTTTTCCAGAGACGAATCCTTTAGATTTGTGTCGACCCTAACCTACATGTGTCGACCCCAGATTTTCTAAGAGACGGATTCTTCAGAGTCATGTCGACCGCACAAACATTGTGTCGTCCCCAAAGATTCTAGAGAAGAATTTATGTCGACCGCAACAAATAGTTATGTCGACCGATCAGCACCAACGGACAAAAAAAAATTCTCAACGGCTATATCTTCGCTGTGTCTAACGGATAGTGCTTGTGTCGACCCATTTGGGCAGATCAGTAGCAAACTATAAACAGATGAAGCAAGCTCATTTTAAAGAGATTTTTTTGACGAGATAAAACTACGCTGAAATAATGCCAAATTCTGCTCAGCCTTTTTTTTACTCTCTCAAATCTTACTACAACCCTTGTATATCATTCTTGAGATTGAGTGAGTCGATTTTTACAACCGTACAAATTGTATTCGTTTCTTTTTGAAAGATCATTGTAAAAGGGGTGACGCTCCTTCAAGAAAAGAGTCAAAGGTTTGATTGACACCCATAAGTCAATCGTAGTGAAGCTCAAGGTTTGAGCGGGAAAGATCTTCAAAGAGGTACCTTGAAGCGCGGACGTAGGAAAGGTTGGCCGAACCGCGTTACCAAACCGGTGTTGTTCTCTTTACTCTGAACTCTTAGTTATTTGTTTAAGAATTCCGCACTAGAGTTTGGAAATAACTAAACAATTTGCACGGATTTGACTTAGTCTCGAAAAAGTTTAGTTAACCTAATTCACCCCTCCCCCCCACTTTGGTTAATCTCGATTCTTCAGCATTAACCTAATTCACCCTCCCATTTAGGTTGATTTCGATCATACACGTAGCACTTGTATCTAAAATCCAAACAAAAGAATAAGTTTCATGTTTGAAAAAATCAAATATACCAGTAAAGTTGAAAGTTGAAGGACTTATTGAAGGATTATGAATATTGAAGGGAAAATGTGAATCTTGTTGTATCTTCGTGCTCAAGAAGGCAATCAGTAGGTGGAATTGATTAGTTTTAAGATCCATCGATCAATCTGTCTTTTAGCTCACATTTTATATCCAAAACTTCAGTTGAATTTTGATTAATCAATGGTTTATTCATCGGTTTATATCCAAGAGGATAATTTTGTAGCTTATAACATATTTCCGCTGTGTCATGTGAATTTACAATGTGTGCAGAACAATTTATCCTTCCTTCGTATTCCATTTGACTAGAAAAAAGATGTTGAAGAATGAAAGTTGTTTCATCCGTTTGAAAACTTTTGATTCTAATCAAACATTGTCTTTCTTCTTGAACAACTAAGGAGAAAACCATCATCAGATTTTGACTCCTTGTCTTAGAATCTTAGTCATTCAGTCCTACTAAAAGTTACATCATATAGTCTTGATGTTGTTGTATCAATAAAATTTTATTTTTTTGAACATTTACACTGCTGCATGGATTAACATCTAAAGAACACTGTGATGTTGTCATCAAAAGTTTTCAGAGCTTACAAATTTCTGGAACACTAGTCTGAGATAATCTTTTCAGGAAATTATCTCATACTTTCTTTGCTGATGAAATATACAAGAGACTTTGAGCAATTTTTTGTTGAAATAATTTAAAATCAACGATGTGAATGTACTATGACGTCTAGATCATGAACTAAAAGAATCCTCACTTGGAAGAGGTTTTTGGATAGTTAGGTCAGCTAAAAATAGTTTATTTTTTGCATTCAAAGCCATGGGCATGGCTCTTTTCCATGCATTACAATTGGATTCTTAAGAATATGTGTTACTAAGACTAGACCTAGATGGTCGCTATTGTGCAGATAATAGGGATGTCCAAAGTATTCAGACGTACTTGAAGGTGGGTTTTCCTCTTTTGTTTGCTATTGAAAAGCTGACATACGAAGAGAAGAAAAAAGGAAGAAATGAGGAGAGAACAGCAGAACAACAGATTTAGACAAAGAAAGAAGGAAGAGGGATTACTAGAGGCAAGGAGATGAAGGCTGTCATTGTAGCTGGGTAGGAACTGGCGAGGGCATAGCGGATGACCCAATTAAATCAAGTGGAAAAGGGCACTGTAGAGTGTGAGAACTCATCAACGAGAGTTGAATTCAGCACCATATCAGGGACTGCAACCACGGCGTCGAGAGTGACGTAGCCCTCCCATTGGAGAGCTTCTTCAAGCTAGTAGCTTTGAAAAATTCATTGAAAAACCTAGTAGCTTAGCTTCTTAAATCTAGTAGCTTTGAAGAATTCATTGAAAAATCTAGTAGCTTTCCCAATAAAACCCTAACATTAGTATGCGAAGGTGTTCTCAACAAGAACGAAGCTAAGCTATTACAAGATAAAGACAAACCAAAATAGAGTTGGAGGAGCAACACAGGATTCAAATAGGTCACGAACCACAGGATTCAACGGAGTATCTTTCATTTTCTTGCCGGAGTGTCGGAGAATAACATACCTTTTTAGCAATTTTTCCATTTCTTGCGGCTCCTACGCTTTGCTTTTTAATAGGGAGTTCGTATTCCTCGTGTCAGATCTCGATTGACCATCTTTCATGACTTATTCTGTGGTAAACAAAAAAATAAAGCAGAGAAGAAAAGGGTTAGAGGTCTGGAAATTTACGGTGGACATTGAGCTTTGGCTCTAATATCAAGTCGATGGAGAACCGACCGGGCTACAAAATCGGACAGAATTTGACATATTTAGTCTGATTCTAGTCGGTCATGAATGAAAAAAATTGATTACTAGTCTGTTTTAATAAAAATTGATTTTTATTGATCCAAGTTTGGTTTGCCATGTCTTGGGACCATCAATTCGAACCATATTATGAAAATAATAAATATTTTTTAATATTTTATTTTTAATTTCACTTGATTTACTTGGCAACGATTCTATGAATTTTAATTATTTCATATTCTATCTTTTCAAGTAGAATTATAAATTGACTATGGAAATTAGGATTAAATAACTCTAGACAAACAAATGTGAAAAATAATATGTTATTGAAACTAATAGAACTAATAAAATTCATTTTTATTTTAAAAATATTTAACATGAAAAATCACACCTAGACCTTGACCAAAACCGAATATATAGTCCGGTCTCTGTCTATTCCTAGTCTCTTAATAGTCTGGTCTTGATCTAAAAAATTTTAGGCAAAAATTTAATAGTCTAGTCCTAATTCTCTAAAAAACTAGATCATGATCACCCCTAGAATATATCTCATCACATAGATTGATGAAACATCCGCGGTGAAGTAGAGAAGCATAAATGCCATAGCTAGTTACAGAAGAATACCCATTAGAGAAGAAGAGAGACAAATTTATACTTCAAAAATCATACTTCGTGAATTGTGAGGATATATGTAGTGTATATTTTAAATTTTAAAAATCATCAATTAATAACTTGAATTTTGCCATAATTTGAACGAACATATTGTCATTATATTTTTCTTTGATTATAAAGAAGTATTTAGTGAACATGTTTTTATCAATTAATACCGATAAAAAATTATAGTTCTATGAAGTTGTTGTCTTTTCTCAAATTAATTGAGTTGAATAAAATGAGGTTTATCCTCTTATCATTTTTTTTCATGAACATGTTAAATGTTAGATTATGTTTTGTCTGATAAATTTAATAAAACATTATAGTTTTCTAATGGAATAATTGTTTTTTACTTGACACATTACTATGCACAGTAAGAATGTAATATAAGAAGACAATTCTAACATTTTAAATAAAAATAAAAATTTATTATTTAAGGATCATATTTTCTTGTATGTCATTACAATTAACTAAATCAATAAAAATTACTAATCAGATTAACATACGTAATAAAAAATAAAAGAAAAAACATAGTGACAAAGTGTCCATTGAAATTATTGTGAAGTTTAAGATAATTATTGAGAATTTTTAAGGTTTAAAACAACCATAAATGCTGTCAGAGTTCAACGAGTACATTGATATTTATTATTTACCCTAAAATACATTGTGTCAAGCTCTAAAAGTACTAGAAGTGGATAGTTCATTACACTCAGAGAGTGCTCACATATTGGTAAAATCTCAGCTGACTAAAAACTTATTCTATGGATTAGAAATTTATTCAAAAAAATAATATATACTCATATAATAAATTATAAATATTAAAGAGGATTATGTGACTATTTTGAACCAATTAATTTCTGGCATAGTTATTCTATGTGCTATTTGGGAATCATTAAACAATATGTCTACATGGGAAGATGAAGTTGCGTGAGTTCGATTCCTCCGGTCCTATTTAGGGTTGGGCAGAATCGAACCAAATTAAAAAATGAGCACTGATCCAAGATTTGTATTTGACAAATAATTAAACAAAACAACATATTCCCTTTGAATCGAGACCAATAGGTCGGTTCAACTTCGTGCAACCATAATAAGAATCGAACAAAACTCTCAGTATAGTTGGTTCCTGGGCAGCTTAGGCCACAACCATGGGTGTACATACTCAATGCATCTCTAAATGATGCATAATGTCGTAATCTGAGTACTCAAAGAAAAAAGCTCGAGACTTCACTTCAATGAAGTCTCTGCCCCAGTTCCAACTCAAAAATCTCGAGCAAAGCAAAACTATGTCCAAACTACTTGGTGAAATGGCGACTATAGAATGATACAGACACACACATGTGGCTCAGCTTGGTTTAACACCATGGAGAAGTTGTTTGTCCCATACTCGAATGACAAAAGGATGCAAATTTCGAGCGAAAGATCGGGGCTTTGGCTGTAAAATTGGCGCGGAGGAAATGGATGAGCTAGAATCCTATGCTTCTACTATTATTGTAGAATGGAGATTACTATAGAAGTGAAGTTGGACTAAATGAAGTTTTTAGTGAGTTATTGTTTAAAACAATTGGGATACATCCCAAAACGACCACCAATTTTAGGAAAACAATCTAAAATGACCATAAGTTTTTGGAAAACCTAGGATGAACAAGGTGCTCACTAGTTTTAAAAAATGAGTAGAGAGTTGCTCACCTCACCAGCCCTCCAACCTAGTGATTCTGGATTTTTTAAAAACTCGTGCTCATGTTAGTTATTTCACCAGAACCGGTGGTTGTTTTGGGATTTAACTCAAAAAATATTATATGTTATTGAAAATTTTTAGTTGTAATTAATAAATATTGATTTTTGTCCATTAATATTTGGGACCTCAAAAAATATTATTTTTTATAACAAAAAATATTAATCAATCTACTTAATTTATTTATTTCTTGCTTCTACCAATTTCAAATTTTAACTGGATCAGCCCCGAAGAATGGTAAAAAAAAAAAGTCTGGTCCATACACCAAATCTACTAAAGTAGACTCGAGTCAACCCAAAGGCTTAAAGAAAGTATTAACTATTCCACAAATCCTAAGACTCAATAAAATGTTTTTAATATAACACAATAATATGTAAAATGATTATTTATTTATACAGAATAAACTAGAAACATAACTATCACCATGACTATGAAGAGATACAATCGCAACTATCTCTTAGAAAAATATACAAGATCTTCAGCAATAGTTGCATACCACTAGCTAATCACTTAATTAAGGTAGTCGTTTGGAGTGAGTAACTAAACTCAATAAGTAATTTATACCTAAAGCACTTGATTAAAACATATTTTTCATCTTTTTTTTTTTACGAAAAACGTGATTAAATGTATGATGATGCATGAAATATCAAATCAAAAAATGCTCTTTCATAAAATATAAACATGGTTTTTTCAAGCCCTTATGAGTTGTTTATAAAACTCATCACATACATATATCAATAAAATACCATTCTAGGTACATCAAGAAAAAAAAAATCAAGTGAAAAAGAATTTTGCTTAAGGACAAGCTTTGCCACACCACAAGAAAATAGATGGCTTAACCACTCGTGTAACACCCTCATATGTTTATGGGAAAACGGGCCTCTACGGGTCAATCAAATCAATAGCTTTATACCCATCATAACGTACAAACAATATACTACACCTTCACTGTAACAAAAGGGCGCCGGTGATAGCCTCAGGGTATTCTAGCAAGCCTCAGCACAAAGGATTAAGGGGATTCATCCTGCCCGCACGGGCATAGCTCAGTTTGCTCAGAGATAGTAGATTAGGTACAAGAACCTAGCGTTGACGCCTGCATTGTCCTAGTGTGGGAGTTGTTAACCCCAATGTTGAGGTAGCTCGTTGGGATATCAAGTAAAGACCTCCTATCTCTGAGCCGCTGAGTCACCGTGATTTAACCTCCTCACAAACTGCGGGTGTTAGGCCTTGAAAAGACCTAATATTTCACTGGATTTTATTGATAAATTGCTTGTGATCATATAATGTTTTATTCAAAAATCGGATTTTTAGGCAAATATCACATGAATGCCGCAGCATCGCAACAGCATCTAAAAATGCAGATTTTACATGATTTTCAACAATATTTCTAGATTTTGTATTTTCACAATATTTTGTTTAGATGCAATCGCCAAGTTTAAAGATGGATTGCAGAGCAAGAAAGAAGCTGGAAGATCACGAATTTAAGGAGAAAATCTCAAGCGAATAATTAATTTTCAAATTTGGAAACAAGAATATCTCGAAGATTTGGAAATCTTTCCAAATCTCGAACCAGCTGCAAATCTCAACAAACTTCCATATATCTCGTGGCTGAGGCTTCTATAACTATCTTCCATAGTGCAACAAAGAGGGTGTGCCAGAATTAGAGAACAAGCTTGCGATCGAGCCCGGGTGTAAATCCGAGGAGGAGGTTGGTGACGGCGATCACGGAGACGAGCGAACGGAGCTGTGTGAACAACGGTTTTCGACGGCGAGGACCAAAATTCTCTCCCTTTGCTTTTCGTTTTAACTTTCATTGATTTTACAAGTCTTGACAGCATAAGTTATTGAGTTGTTTAGTTTTAATTAAAGTTTGAATTTTTCTTATGTTGATTTGCTTAAGTCAATCATAGTTAATTCTTTCCGAGGTTAATTCTAATTCTCGATTCGACCACCAATTTTACTTTTCTTGCACTTTATTTTCTGCAATTTTGTAACATCCCTTTTTCTTTTGACATAAAAATTTTCAATTTTGGAAAGGCGTTTGGCTTCAAATTCTTTTCGTAAAACTCAGCGGAAGCATTTGGATAAAATTGTGAAAAACCCATCATTTATTCAAGCCAAACATAACATCACACATATAAAACATATTTATAAAACGATTAGTAATCATTTTTATAAACATTGTTCGAAACTAAACACTCCAAAATACATCAAAACATCTCTTGACATCCCCACGAGTCGGCACTTAACGATTCAAGCTTCCCGCACCGGATTTGCCCCCTCCACAGCGTGATTATCACATCAAACAAGGAGGGCTAAGTCCCTCACCTTCATCTTCATCACCTACACCACAAAGCATAACCTATGAGCCTAAAGTTTAGTAAGTAATCGAATGAGCCTATATGTCTAACATGAGCATGACGTTTCTTGAAAAACATGCACATTCATTTCGTTCTTTATCGTTATCTTGACTTAACTTGACATGTGTGGGCGTCACATCGTATGAAGGTGAATAGGCACCATATGGCCTCATTGAGGCAGCCAATTCAACCTTCTCCCATAACTTGATCTTGACTTTACATACATTTATGCATTGGATGATGAATGTGTCCCATACCACCTTCATCATCCATTAGGTGACATTTTAAAAACATGCATGATAAAACATTTTCGTATCTTTCATAAAACATGATGCATGGACATGATTCATACAATACTTTATAACTTAATATGATTCATGCATAGCTTGATAACTTAACATCATGCAATTAACATAGCACAAACATCTCCAAGGTAAATACTATCTTTGTTACTAAACGTACTTTACATACTTTTCATGCTTTATATACTTAGTCGATACTTAGCATAATATACAATCACAACCAATGGCATACAAACACCAATCAGCCCATATTATTGGGTTGGTGCACGGTGCGATACACCCCAAGCAGAATTCAATACATACTTAATGTAACATGTTCATTTCATACTTGATTTAATTAACATCTAAGCATACAAGGGGTCGACCCAAATTCTCCCCAGTTTCTGTACACTGACTTGCGACGTCCATAACTTTTTATACATAATTTCGAATTGAGTGATTTTAACCGCTATAAATTACTCTAAGAGTTTACTCTAACTCTTATGAAGGTCATAAACTCTAATTCCTACTACTTCCAACCAAATCTCAAAAACTCTAACCTTGCACATAATCAACTGGTTTTCTAACAACCTACATGAAATCCTTCATTTTTATCCATCAATTCAACAAATACCGTCATATTATCCTTACTGAACTTAAAAGAAAACTCAGAGGATAGAAAAATTACCTTGAACCTCAGCTTCACGAAAACTTCAGAGTTTCCTCCTCTCCTCTGAGATATCTCTCTTTTCTCTCTACTTTCTCTCACAGAACTTCTTTTCTTTCTCAATCTCCCTCTCCCTTATCAGACGAGAGAACTTCGAGTAAATAGATAGGGAGAAGAGGTTATGCTGGTAGGAAAATGGCAGACCATGCCTTCTTGTCCTTAATTAAACAAAAAATGATCTTTCCTTTATGTCCACCAATCGGATTCCTCCAATTTTTGGCTGACTTTTCAACGGCATGTATGAATGTGTCGACCGCTTGTCTGTTGTGTCGGCCAAAAGTGTTTCCCGAGAGCAACTTGTGTCGACCGCTTGTTTGTTGTGTCGACCAAAAGTGTTTCCCGAGAGCGACTTATGTCGACCGCTCGGTCCTGGGGTCGATCGAAAGTTCCAGTTGTGTCGACCCCTCTTCGATCCTGGGGTCGACCGAAAGTGTCCTAAAGGACTATTAGGTGTCGACCCCTCTTCAATCCTGGGGTCGACCGAAAATGTTCCGAATGGTTCTATTGTGTCGACCCCTCCTAAATCCTAGGGTCGACCGGTAAACAAACTGTCGACCCCTCTTCGATCCTGGGGTCGACCGAAATCATTCATTGTGTCGAACCCTCTTCGATCCTGGGGTCGACCGAAACTTCCATTTTTGTCGACCCCTCCTAAATCCTGGGGTCGACCGGATCTTACTTGAAGGAAATCCTTTAGTGTATTTAACCCAACTTACTTCATTACTTTACTTAAACCTAGCAACCATCAAACAAACACCAATCAAACCAAAACACTTGGGCCGGTGCACGGTGTGATACACCCCAGACAGAGTATTCTTCTTCCAATTATTCATAATCGTAACCAACATTCATAAAGAAAAATCTTAAACACTTTCATTTTAAAATCATAATTCTTAAAATAAACGAGGGTTGTTACATTCTACCCTCCTTAACAAAAAATTTGTTCTCAAAATTTAGACTTCAAACATCTCTGGATACTTTTCCTTCATTTCTTGTTCTCTTTCCCAGGTGGCTTCTTCCACGTTATGATTTTGCCATAGAACTTTCACCAATGGAATTTGCTTGTTCCGCAAATCCTTCATCTTTGTATCCAGTATCCTTATTGGCTGCTCCTCATAACTCATAGTTGGCTCTACTTCTATCTGCTCTGCTTCAATCACTTGGGATGGATCACGAATGCATTTCCTTAACATTGACAAATGAAACGCATTGTGAACATCTGCCAAGTATTCCAGTAATTGCAGCATATAGGCCATGTTTCCCACTCTCTTCAAAATATTAAATGGTCCAATGAATCTCGGTGCCAATTTACCTTTCTGGCCAAACCTCATCATGCCTTTAAATGGCGAGACTTTAAAAAACACTTCATCTCCCTCCTTAAATTCTAGTGCTCTTCGTCGCCGATCTGCAACATGCCTTTAAACGATCATGGGCAGCCTTCATTCTTTGTTGTATGGTTTTCACTTGTTCTACTGTTTTTTGTATCATTTCGGGTCCATAGATTTTACTTTCTCCAACCTCATCCCAAAATGATGGAGATCTACACTTTCTTCCGTACAATGCCTCAAATGGAGCCATACCAATAGTCGATATATAACTGTTGTTATACGAAAATTCTACTAAGGGTAACAACATGCTCCATGATTTTTGAAAATCCATAACACACGCGTGCAACATATCCTTAAGGATTTGAATAGTTTTCTCAGTCTGGCCATATGTTTGAGGATGAAACGCCGTGCTAAATGCCAACTCTGTTCCCATGGCTTTGTTCAAACTGTAGGATCGAGATTAACCTAAGTGGGGGGGGGTGAATTAGGTTAACTAAACTTTTTCGATTACTAATTCAATTTCGTGCGAATTGTTTAGTTATATCTAAAACTCAAGTGCAGAATAATTAAACAAGTAAATGAGAGTTTAGAGTAAGAGAAATTGACACCGGTTTGGTAACGCGGTTCGGCCAACTTTGCCTACGTTAGCGCTTCAAGGTACCTCCTTGAAGATCCTTCTCGCTCAACCTTGAGCTTTTCTCCGATTGACTTACGGGTGTCAACCAAACCTTTTGACTCTTTTCTTGAAGGAGCGTCACCCCTTTTTTACAATGATCGTTCAAAGAGTAAATTACAATTTGTACGGTTTTTAATAAACCGACTCACTCAAACTCAAAGATGATATACAAGTTTGGGTACAAGGATTTGAGAGAGTAAAAGATTGAGAAATAAATTTGACAGCGTTTGGGCGTGTTTTCTCTTCGTGAAAATCGTTGGTAAAAAATGAGACCGCTTCATCTATTTATAGATTGCTGCAAAATCGTCCAGTTGGGTCGACACAAGTCCATCTGGGGTCGACACAAAGTGCTAGCCGGTAGACACATAAAAATATATCCGTTGTGAAGTTACTGACCGTTGGTGCTGTACTGTTGAATTGGGTCGACACAAATGTTGTTGGGGTCGACACAAAATCTTCTTTGGAAATTGTTGGGGTCGACACAATACTTGTTCGGTCGACATAACCTTGACGAATCCTTCTCTGGAATTTGCTAGGGTCGACACACTGCTTGTTAGGTCGACACAACCTTGAAGCATCCTTCTCTGGAATTTCTGGGGTCGACACAATATTAGTTGGGTCGACACAAATTCTAAAGAATTTGTCTCTGGATAAAGCTAGGGTCGACACAATTATAATGGGGTCGACACAAATGGGTTGGGCAGAGACATATTTCGTGCAGGTGGGGTCGACACACAATTTTTGGTAAGGTCGACACAAATTCAACTCTGGGGTCGACACATTTACGCGTTGTTCTGCCAGTTTAGGTCAACACAATAGATTTGGATGGGTCGACACAAAAGATTTAGATGGGTCGACACAAAAGATTTGGATGGGTCGACACATTTACGCACTGTTCTGCCAGCTTAGGTCGACACAATAGATTTGGATGGGTCGACACAACTTATACGTTGGGCTGAGACTTAGCTTCTGTTTTGGAAAGGGTTCGACACAAGGATACCATGGGTCGACACAACTGGAAAGTCTCGGCCTCTGTTTTGATTAAGGGTCGACACAAAAACTCTATGGGTCGATACATATCAGAAAGGCTAAGCCTCTGTTTTGAACATGGGTCGACACATATAACTAAGGGTCGACATAAACTAAGTAAGCTATGTTTCTGGATTATCTAAGTGTCGACATATATGACTAAAGGTCGACACAAACAGCATGTATACGTGACTTTTCTGCACACTTAAACAAACTAATTAGACTTTAATTATACCCTTCAATGAGGGTATTTCTCATGAATCGTTAAGTCTAATTTAAGAATTGTGAAATAACTTTATCAATTTTATCTTTCATGCTCATCTTGCATAGTTATCATAAAAAATAATTGATTACTTTAAACATACTTTTAAAGCTAACACAAACTCCTCCAAAATATCGAAGTAAACTTTGGATCTCTATCAGATACAATGGAAACCGGAATTCCATGTAATCTTATTATCTCCTTCAAATATAGTTCAGCATATTTTTCCACGGAAAATTTTGTCCTTACCGGGATAAAATGAGCAGATTTTGTCAAACGATCAATAATCACCCAAATGCTTTCATGACCTTTAATCGTTGTGGCAATCCGACTACAAAATCCATAGAAACGTGGTCCCATTTCCATTTCGGAATAACCAACGAATTCAGCATTCCTGCGGGTCTCTGATGTTCTGCCTTGTTGGCACACAACACATGATTCAATATATTTTGCGATATCCTTTTTCATTCCCGGCCACTAAAAACACTGTTTCAAATCCTGATACATCTTTGTATTTCCTGGATGAACCAAATTTTTTGAAGAATGAGCTTCCTTCAATATTTCTTTCTTTAACTCTTCATTATGGGGAACATACCACCTGTCACGAAACTTAAGTACACCTTGCTTTGAACATTGATATTCATGAGAATTTTGCATCTGTCCTGCTATAAACTGCTTATACCTTGAATCCCCCTTTTGAATTTCTCCAATTCGATCCAACAGATTTGGTCTCACAGTTAAAGCAGCTAACTCCACTGTTAGATCTGATATAACTTCAATGTCTGCCATTTGCAGCTCACTACGAATTTCTAACGAAATTCCCATCATCTCTGACTGCACTGCTATTGCCTTCCTGCTAAGTGCGTCATCAACCACATTAGCTTTTCTTGGATGATATTTAATTTCAAAATCGTAGTCTTTAACGAATTCCAGCCATCGCCGCTGTCTTAAATTCAGCTCTTTTTGTGTGAAAAGATACTTGAGCTTTTATGGTCCGTAAATATCTCACAATGACGTCCATATAAGTAATGTCTCCAGATCTTTAGGGCGAAAACTACTCCTGCCAACTCTAGGTCATGGGTAGGGTAGTTCTTCTCATAATCTTTCAATTGTCGGGATGCATAAGCAATTACCTTACTTTCTTGCATTAGCACACATCCTAATCCCATCAACGACGCATCACAAAATATGCTAAAATCTACATCTTCTATTGGAAGTATTAGCAATAGTTGAAAACTCTTTTCACAATCCTCTGACCACCAGCACTTCATGTTTTTCCTTGTTAATCGCGTCAATGGCGTAGCAATCTTAGAAAATCCTTCAATAAATCTTCTATAGTACCCTGCTAGACCAAGGAAACTTCGTACTTCAGTTAGATTCTTTGGTTGTGGTCATTCAAGAACGGCTTGCACCTTTACTGGATCAATGGATATACCTTCTTTAGAAATCACGTGACCCAGAAAATTCACCCGATCTAACCAAAATTTGTATTTAGAGAATTTGGCATATAACTGATGTTGCTTCAATATACTTAAGACCATACTTAAATGCTCTTTATGTTCCTCTTCCGACTTAGAATATACCAGAATATCATCGATGAACACGATGACAAATTTATCGAGATACTCATGGAATACCCTATTCATAAGGTCCATAAACGCCGCTGGAGCATTTGTCAAACCGAACGACATTACCAGGAACTCGTAATGTCTTCTGAATGCAGTCTTTGGAATATCTTCCTCCTTTACTCTTAACTGATAATATCCTGACCGCAAGTCAATCTTGGAAAATACTCATGCACCCTGCAATTGATCAAACAAATCATCAATCCTAGGCAACAGATACTTATTCTTCACTGTCAATTTGTTTAATTCACGATAGTCGATACACATCCTTAGAATTCCATCCTTCTTCTTTACAAACAAAACAGGGGCTCCCCAGGGAGAGAAACTAGGGCGTATAAAACCCTTGCTCAACAACTTCTCTAACGGCCCCTTCAACTCCTTCATTTCTGCTGGAGCCATTCGATACGGATTCTTTGATACTGGTCCTGCTCTGGGGTAAACATTTACCACAAATTCGATTTCTCGATCAGGAGGTGGTCCGGGTAAATCATCTAAAAACACTTCTGAAAACTCCTAAACTACTGGAATTTCTTGCAATTTAAGATCAGGCTTCTTACGACAATCCACAATACTTGTAAGAAATCCTATACAGCCACCCTTTAATAATCTCCAAGCCCGTATTGCCGATACAATCGGTAATTGCTTTTTATTCCCTGTCGCTTGAAAATAAAAGGCATCTGACGTAGGAGGTTGAAAACTAACTATTCTAGTTCTGCAATTTATAGTTGCAAAATGTCAAAACAGCCAGTCCATTCCTAAAATAATTTCATATGCATTCATCTTCATTATAATGAACTCTACGTCCAATATACGATCATTGATTTGAACCCCACAATCTATAATTACTCTATCTAATAGTAGACGGTCACCTGATGGTAGCATCACTTCATACAACTGCTCTGCCACCTCAGGTACCCGATTCAACTTCTTAGAAAACTCTTCAGACATAAATGAATGTGTAGCTCTTGAATCTATCAATGAAAAGGCACTAATTCCATCAATTAATAATGTACCTGCTACCACGGCCGGATGGTCCGCTTCCTCGGCATCAATCATTGCAAAAACACGACCAGCTATCCTCTTCTGTTCTGGTTTGTTTGGAGGTGCCTTCAGACAATCATGCGCCATGTGTCCCATCTCCTTAAATATGAAACAACATCCAGATCCAGCCATACACTCTCCTGCATGCTTCTGATCGCACTTGGGACATTCCAATATCGGCCCCAGACTTTTAACTTGCTTTCCTTTCCCTTGCTCGTTCGAACTTTCACTTGGCCTTTTCATCCCTTGCACAAGTTGCCATTGTTTACTCAGTTGCGGTTGGACTTCTCGAAAGAACCGTCTTTGGGATGTTCCCGGTTGTTGCTTCACCAATTTCGATTATGCTTCCTCAAGGTCTAGAGCCTTGGAAACAACCTTCAAATATTGAGCATCCTCTGATCCCCAAGTCTTTATTCCTTTATAGATTTCTAGTTTCAACTCTCATTTTATTTTAAGAATTTGTGATTTTAAGATAGAAACGTTTAAGATTATTTTTATGAATGTTGCTTGAATATTAGAGTGTTAAGGTATTTTGGATATTAGTAAATTAGTAGGTCGAAGGTGTTGAAGGAAATAAGTGATTTCCAGTCGACCGCTATGGATTAGCGGTCGACACTTTGTTTATCGGTTGACCCCAGGATCGAGGAGGGGTCGACACAATTGAATAGTTTTGGTCGACCCCAGGATTGAAGAGGGGTCGACACAATATATAGTTTCGGTCGACCCCAGGATCGAAGAGGGGTCGACACAATATATACTTTCGGTCGACCCTAGGATCGAAGAGGGGTCGACATAATAGAACCCTTTGGAGTACTTTGGGTCCACCCTAGGATCGAGGAGCGGTCGACACAATGGAATACTTTCGGTCGACCCCAGGATTAGGAATGGGTCGACACAAAATAGTCCTTTAGTATACTTTCGGTTGACATCATGGACGAACGGTCGACACAAATAACGCTAGGGAATTCTTTCGATCGACACAATGGACGAGCGGTCGACACTTTTCCTGACTTAAGTTGAAAAGTCAGCAAAAACGTGGGGAAATCCGATTGATGGACGTAAAAGAAAGGTTGATTTTGTTTAATTAAGAGATAAGAAGGCATGGTCTGCCATTTTCCTCCCATCACGATTTCTTTTCCCTATCTTCTCTAAAGTTCTCACGTTGATCAAGAGAAAAGTGAGGTTGAGAAAAAAAGAGATACTGAGAGAGAAAAGAGTAAGGAAACTGAAGTTCAAGGTAATTTTTCTAACCTCTGAGTTTCTTTTAAGTTTAGTAAGGATAATATGATGGTATTGGTTGAATTGATGGATAAAAATGAAGGATTTCATGTAGATTGTTAGAAAATGAGTTAAGTATGAATAAAGTTAGAGTTCTCGAGATTCAGTCAAGAAGTAGTAGGAATTAGATTTTGTTTCCTTCATAAGAGTTAAAGTAGACTCTTAGAATGATTTATAGCCATTCGAATCACTCAATTTGAAGCTATGTATAAAACGTTATGAACATCGCAAGTCAGTGTACAGAAACTGGGGAAAGCTGTGGTCGACCACTTATAGGTTGTGTCGACCGGTTCTCGATTTAGGAAACACACGCTCTCTGTTTTGTCAACATGGGTCGACCCCTTGTAGGTTGGGTCGACCGGTCCTTGATTTCTAGAGAAGCATGCTCACTAGTATGTCCCGACACATTATGCTACGTTAGTTTTATGAATTTGGTGTCTTCTAAGAAGTTATAGTAGACTCTTTAAAGAATAGTTTGACACCCTTAGCATCACAAATGGATCATTATCGAAGAAGTTATGGTTGTTTGAAGTTAATGAATTACGTTACTTGTGTTTTTATGTTTTCAAGTGCAGCAACATATTGATCAAGTTTTTCAATAAAGCTAAGGACATAATTTAAGTTAATGTTGCATGTGATTGGCCCTAAGGGGACTACATTACAAAGATTAGGACTTATGATTTTGAAATATGCTAGATTGTTTGGGGTGTAATGCACAATACACCGACCTCAATTTATTTGAGGATATGTTTGTGTGCCTTGTTTGATGATTGATTGATTATTGGTGTTAGAATAAAGATGCATGTTTAGAATGCTTGCAATGTTTGAATTGTACATTTTATTGCATGTTTACATGTTCATGCATTTTAATTGTTCATGCATCATGGTTTTAGAAAAAATACAAAAATGATTTACATCCATGATTTTCATGATAATATGCAACGGGTCGTTGAAGGAGGAGCTCAAGTTAGACTGCCTCGAGGGAGGCCAGATGGTGTCTACTCTCTCCTGTGGTACCTTCAATGATAAAATAATGAAAGAAATGAAATGAACGAAATGTACGTAAATAGTTACATGTTGGGCGGGGTTGAGTTTGGTTGTCCCAAGAGGTTGGATCAGATGGTGCCTACTCTCCCCTAGATGGTATTACCCACATTAACTGGACTGTTAAGTGAAAGAAAAGAAAAGAAATGAATGACGAATTCTTTAGGCGTCCTTGAGTGAGTGAGTGAGTTATTTCAAGAGAGGTGAAGTAGAAAATCCCAAGTAAATTCGTGAAGGCTAAAGTTCAAGGTATTATTCTATCCTCTAAGTTTCTTTTAAGTTTAGTAAGGATAATATGATGATATTGGTTGGATTAATGGATAAAAATGAAGGATTTCAAGTATAATGTTAGAAAATCAGTTGATTGTATGCAAGGTTAGGGGTTTTTGAGATTCGGTCATATTGTAGCACGAATTTGAGTTTATGTCCTTCATAAGAGTTAAAGTAGACTCTTAGAGTAATCTATAGTCATTTTAATCACGCAATTTAAAGCTATGTAGAAAAAGTTATCGACATCGCAAGTCTTTGTACAAAAACTGGGGGGAGTTTGGGTCGACCCCTGTAGTTTGGGTCGACCCCTGTAGTTTGGGTCGACCCCTGTAGTTTGGGTCGACCGAAAATCGATTTCAGAAGCGCGACATCTCTGTTTGTCGACATGGGTCGACCCCTCATATTTTGGGTCGACCCAAACAGGGGTTCAAACAGTGAATGCCCTCTGTTTTGTCCACGTAAGTCGACATGCTTTGGTTTTCTAAATTTGGTGTCTTCTAAGAAGTTATAGTAGACTCCTTAAGGAACAATTTGACACCTTAATCATCAGGAATAGATCATTAACGAGGAAGTTATAGTCATTTGAAATAGGAATAGAAAGTTAAGGCTTTATGTAAATTCTTATCCGAATATGATTTATAGGTTTAAGCCATCGATTGGATTAAGAAGGAGACTCAAGTGGATCAACTCAACCTAGCTGCTAAGGTAAGTTAACATTAAGATTATTTGGCCCTTAAGTGGGACTACATTGCAAAGATTAGGATGATTGTTTGATGTGTGCTGCATGTTTGTTGCATGGTATGTTTGGTGATGAATGCTTATTTTCATGTTATGTGATGTGATTAAGTGATGTTTTCATGTTCATATGGTCATGCATCATAGTTTTACAAAGTATCTGCGAACTATTTTCATGCATGGTTTTACAACGTAGTTGGAGGTAAACGAAGTATGATTGGTGGTATGAGACGCCAATTATGTTTCGTCTCCGATGAATTAAGAACTTGAATAAAAGTAGAACAATAAAGTAAATGGTTATTACAGGCCTGAGCACTCCAAGTAGTAAGTAAGTGGGCCCAGGCCCAAGATCAGTAGAAGTTAAAGTAGGTGGAGGGAGTGTTCTTGAGATCCTGTAATATTTCCAAAGATAAAGAAGTTATGAAACCTAAGAACTTGAATGAAATGTGCATTGTTTTATCAACAGCATAACATACTCATGCATTGCATTTTATAGTTATGCTATTTACTGAGCTTTAGGCTCATAGTTTAGGCTTTGCAATGTAGGGAATGTAATGGAGGAAAGGGTGCAAGTGACTGATCAAGAAGTTAGAGCAGAAGAGTGTCCAAATGATATAGTTTATTGAGCAACGACTGACGGGGAGTGACGTATGACACACACAGATATTTTATAAAAATGTTTTGAATGTTATGAATATTTTGAAGATGTAATTAAATGTATGCCCTTATTTTTGTGTGATGGATTTTAAAGTATTTTAGAGTGAATGTATTTTGAACTATAGTCTTCCGCTGTAAGTTTACGTTACTAAACGATTATGCATTTTGATAAAGGTGGAATTCAAATGTATGTTTTTATCATTTGACGGTTTCCTTGTAAACTGTTTTTGATAAACTAAAGATAGTAGTTTTTAGAAATTAAAGAAACGAGTTTTTCCACCAAAGTAAGTAAAGTAAGTAAGTAAGAAAGCAAGTAACAGACAGGTTATCGGGTCGCCGAAGTAAGTAAGCAAGTAAGTGAAGTAAGTAAGAAAAGCAAGTAAGCGGCGTCCTGGGAATCAGGTTGTTACAATGTCTAGGAGAAAAATGAAGGATATATTGAAAGATTGATTTTCATGTCGACCTCCGAGTTAGTATATTCAAATCAAAGATGACGCCCACTGAGCTAGCCTTTGAACGTTCTCGACATATTGAAGACTCAAAAGAGTCGTAGAGACATTCACTGACTTTGTTGTAGCCAATGTTGTCGGGGCTATAGAGCATGAGGGGACATGGACAACTAAATATAATGTTTTCGAGAACTATGCCAAGATGAAATTACGAATAAGCATGTTATTTGAGTTCATGAATCCACTGTTGAATGTAGAATAAATACATTGTTTTCATTTATTTTTAGGATAATTCTATGCTTACATATTAAATGAACTACGAAAGACGTAACATTTGAACAAATGATTCTTATACCATTTATGGTCCAACCTCGATCTCTCCAGCAACAAAGAACAAAAAAAAACAAGAACCAATAGATACAGGCCATAATTGCCTGGAAATTGACCCTTCTTTCTATGAGATTTGCCTGAGTTGCGTACAAATTACACGTCTAGTGGAGAGAGATCACTAGATGCTAGAGTTTTTCACCCGAGGAATGTGGGTGAAAATGAGGCAGGTTTTTTAAGATGCTGTTGAATCTTAACAAACATGCAACATTGAAATGACACGATTGCAATGAACACAATGTCTCTTTTTCAAGAACAAAAAATAAGAGATTAACCATCTGTTTAGCAGGGCAGTTAATCAAACACTATCAGTACAAAGAGCATTAAGGTCCTTTGTTGCAGATAGACAAAAGCGCAACTTAGCACTTTAATGATCGACATAGCAATTATAACACCATCGTAACTACCATGGAAACTACAGAATCATAAAACACATCTCACCTCCATAAAATTCTACAAACTAGAAGTTCTGATGGCCACTACATGATACAGCGGGTGATTCTAGTAACCTCTTGTATATCTTGCAACCTAACCCTGAAAGCGGCAAACTAAATGTAAGATTCCTGGATAAGTAGCTAAGAAAGGAGCAAAAGTCAAATAAACACAATAATCAGTTATGATTTACCCGAATACCTCCAAAGCATTTCTCAAATGGTCAAGCGTCGAGATCATTAATGCCATGATAATATGCCTGCATTGGTGAAGACTGGCTTGTCGTGTGGATCTGTAAAATACCATTGAAAGCCAATTCCTCGATCAAAATAAAGAAAAAGTGATTGATATAATACAGATTGATCTCATTACACAAAAATGAGGTCAAGAATCTATGAGTATTTGCCATTAGTACAGTGTCCATCAGACACCCAACTTCTGGTCACCACACAACTCTGATAACATCTAACTTTTCTCACAACCAACCCTCTGCCGCCGGAGTCACCCACCGTTGCGGCCTGCAGCTTTTGAAGAAGCGTTTGGGGAATCTCTTAATTTCTGAATTTAACTATCAATTGTTTTTATTTTTTTTCAATTATTATAACCCTCTGTAAATAATGTCTTACAAATGCGATTTTTTTTATTTTCTTTTATATTTTTCTTGAGACGTTTAGTTGTGTAGAAATTCTTTTTTGAATTGAACTTTGGGTTATCGAAAGTTCATTTATAAATAAAACTTCAAAATATTATTTCATAAAACTAAAATCCTAAACTTTTTGCCTCAAACAAGTCAAACATTGTCTTAGTCATTACTAAATTCATTTACAATGAACTATAATTAAGTGCAGATAATCGCACAAGGTTATGACTAGTCCTAAACTTATTCCAAAACACTTTCACATATTGGATTTTTGAGTTCTTCGAGTCCCCGTGCATGGGGACTCTGACAGCTACATATGTCGGACCCTTGAACCGATCAGTTGGTTGGATGTGAGAGGATTCAAACAAGTTTTGATACATCTAACAGTAACCATTGCGTCATTTGGATTTTGTATTTCATTGCAGCAATTATGTTGTCACTCTCAAAGTTTTTAATCCTAGGCAGCAATTGTGCCATTGATTTTGAATAAAAAAGCAATGTCTAAGCAATGATTTGTGAAGAAATTGATGCATGGTTGTATGTGAATCAGATCAATTAATTTTGATGATTAATTGACATGCCTCATGTTCTTCTTCCTCAAGGTGTCCTCAAGGTGCCATCGCCCGAAGCCGAGCCAAAGGATTTCTTAATTTGTTTGTTCATTTTACAGGGATCATATCTAATGGATTATCAATTATGGAGCCCTCTTCTAATGATCAGCAGCAACCAGAGCATCTTATTTCATGGATGAATCAAGGAGAAAAAGTGAAGTGCACCCAAGAAGATAGTGCACCCAAGAAGATAGCATTTGGCGCACCCGGTGTCTAGCATTGCATGGCCCATGCACTATTATTCATTTACAAACTTCGTTTTTAGTTTAAGCTCATTTCATGCTTAATTTCGTGTATGACATGAGTATGACATGGGTATGACATGAGTTTTAAGGGTTTTTACTTTTTGATTAGCAGCCAACTCTCTCCCTTCACGTTGAGAAAGTTTATTTTCCTCCATGTGATGTTACTTAGCTACTAAGAAGTCTTTAGAATTAGTTTCCCTCATTTTTTTATTTTCAAGATGAATGTAGTCACTCAACTTTGGTTGATTCATTCAACCGAATGTGACTTTAATTTTAGCCTACTTAGAGTTTATAAATACCTCACTTGAGGATAGTTGTAAGTAGCTTTGTGATATTGAAAATTAGAGTGCATTGGCATTTCTTTGGAATTCATTTCCTAAGCTCCCTTCTGATCAAACTCCAGTGAGTCATATCCAGCCGTCCGAGAAGAACCTTCAATTCAGCTTACTTTCGAGCTAGTAAGTTGTAACATCCCGTTTTGAAAATCCTTAAAAAATTTAGAGAATTTTTTTTTATACCTTATTTCTTTTAAAACTCATTACCAATGATAAAATCATCTTTGATTAGAGAGGAAGACTAAAATACATGAACTCATCTTTAATTAAATGACAATATAAAATCAAATATTTTTAAAAACACTCATAATTTACATTCAAAAGTTGTCAAATACAGTTATTACAAACCATACAAAATAGTTATTCAAAAACATGTTTCTTACAACCTATTTTATAAACTATACCATACGTTTAAACTTTGGCTTCAAAACACTTAATTACATTACATGAAAAACAATGCCCACTGGTCATCTTCGCACTAACAACCTAAATGTTCGCCATGGACACCCTTCATCATCAGTGATTATTATTCTGAGCATCAAACTCCTCACCTACATTATAAAGTCCTTCTAATGAGCCCAAAGCTCAGTAAGACATGAAAACTATAAAATATATAACATATCATGAACTTTTGTAAAACTATGAAATTTTAATTTTGATTGTGACATTCATTCTTTTCTTTAGTTACTATAGCTATGAGATTATTGTGAAGCAAACTATGATGAGAAATTGAGAGGTTAACTATGACGTCCACGTGAGACAACCATCTCAAATCTCTCCTCAACAACAAACTATTACATAGATTCATGAATCTTCTTTTATTCTTTCTTTGTATCATGTTCTGTTGTCTATGAAAATCATGCATGAGAAATTCGTTTTTGTTANTTTGTTCTTTCTTTGTATCATGTTCTATTGTCTATAAAAATCATGCATGAGAAATTCGTTTTTGTTATTTTAAGTAAAACATGATGCATGATTCATGTACAATGCTTAATAAACAAAACATGCATTTATCATATCCTTGATTCTAACAAATAATATCAACCAAGCACACAAACATCTCTCAAATGAATTGAGGTTGATGTATTGTGCATTACACCCCAAGGAGTCTAGTATATCAAAGTATTACCAACAATAATCTTAATCTTTATAATGTAGTCTCACTTAAGGGTCAATCACATGCATCATAATCTTACATTAGGTCCTTAGCTTCAATGTAATAACTTGATCACTTAACCTACACCACTTAGTGACATGCAACAGATTGCCATGCCAAGCGGAGCAATCACCCAAGCTCGAGCTTAGGATTTTTCTAATATGTTTAATTGAAGAATTATACATTTCTAAGCCAACTTTGGAGGATAAAACAAGGCCAAAACACATGATAAATTGTCGTGGAGAAAAGGAGGATTTGCAACCAAAAACCGAGAGCTCCGGCCACCTCCTGACCACCATTACTGTTCCATTACATTCCGACCGATCCATCTACGTGATTTCCTTAATTTTTGGAGGACTATCACCTATATTCTTCCCAGAGTTCCAATCAAAATTTCAGCCCTAAACTCGATTGCATCGTTGAGTTATTGTCGTTCAAATTCCAGTCCCAATTCTGGAATTATCGGATTATCGTTTTTCCATTTAATCTAACCCGATTCTCCCACTTCCTAAATCTAAACCCCTCCATTCCTTGTCATTTGGTATCAGAGCCATAAATCCCTCCCCACCTTCTTCTTTACCTTTGTTTTTGTGTGATTTTAAGTTTGAAGGATGACCACAAGGAGTGGTTCCCATTACAAACCAAACCGGGATCCGATTGATCCTAGCCGCCCGGTTAGTCCATCTCATCGACATCCGAATCCAAATCTTCCGGAATCCAGCCTTCAAGGGCAAATTGATGAGCTCAATAAAAGATTTGATACGGTGTTAAAAAATTGGAGCACATTTCTCCTTCTTTGAGGACTACTCCGAACCAACCACCAAGGAGAAGGCCGAATCACGGCTCGAGAAGATCTCGAGAGTTTAAGTCCGAAGAGTCGGATGATGAAGAATATGGTTTACATGATCTCAACTCCAGAGATGATATGTGGCATATTAAGGTATCCATTCCTCCTTTCAATGGATCCTGCAATGATGATTTGTTTATTGATTGGATGGAAAAAGTTGATAAGATTTTTGAATGCTATAATTATTCCGAGAAGTTTAAATTACAACTTGTTTCATTGGAGCTTACAGGATATGCTAGTCTATGGTGGGATAGTTTGAAAATTCATAGAAGACGTGATGGTGAAGAAAGTATTAATAGTTGGAAAATGATGAAATCAATTATGAGGAGAAGATTTGTTCCGGCTCATTACAAACAAGAGCTATTTCTTCAATTACAATCTCTTAAGCAAGAATCTCTCTCGGTGGAGGAATATCTTACCGAATTTGAGACTCTCCGAATTAGATGTGACTTACAAGAACCAGAGGAACAAATTATAGCTCGGTTTATAAGAGGTTTACACCGAGACATTATTGATATTGTGGAGTTGCAATCGATCGACTCTATGGATTCGGTTATTCAAATGGCCTTGAAAGTGGAGAGGCAAATGAAAAGAAAGGGCAAGGGAATAGTGAGCCGAGCAAGTCCTAAGGCTATTACTCCTTTTAAGCCTAATACAAAGGTGGAGAACAAGATTCCTTTCGTTCAACCTTGGCTGCAAAAGAAGGATAGTGAGCCTAAACCGATGGAAGAAAATAACCGGACCCGAACACGGGAGATCAAGTGTTTTAAGTGCCTTGGTCTCGGGCATATTGCATCCCAATGCCCTAACAAACGTATGATGGTTATTAGAGAGGAAACAAGTGAAGTTTTCAGTAAAGATGAAGTGAAGGAGAAATCGGATATGAGTTTCGAATCCGAAGGAGAAGAATGCCGAGCACAAGAAGGCCCCTTATTATTAGTTATCTGAAGGTTACTTGCTACTCAAAGCCAACAAGAGGAACTCCAAAGAGAAAGTTTATCCATAGTAGATGTCTAATCCAAGATAAGGTATGCTCAATTATTATTGATGGTGGAAGTTGTGTTAGTGTGGTTTCCCGAGAGTTAATTGACAAACTCGGAATAAAAACTATCTTTCACCCGAAGCCATATAAATTACGTTGGATAAATGATAAGGAAGACCTCAAGGTTACCAAGAAAGCGTGTATCGAATTCTCTATTGGAAGTTACAAGGATCAAGTGATGTGTGATGTGGTTCCCATGAGTTCAAGCCATTTGTTACTCGGGAGACCATGGCAATTCGATCGGAAGGTTATGCACGATGGTTTTACAAACCAATATTCTTTTAAGTTCGGTGGACGATCTATCAAGCTAGTTCCCCTTGAACCCGAACAAGTGGCCAAAGATGAGATCACAAGGAAGGAGAATTTATCTAAGAATAACTTAATTATGATCAAGGAGGGATCCGTGCCTACTCAAGAAGGAACACTCGTGATAAAGGATCAAAAGGTCTTATGTGTTGTGATTTCCAAAACACTCTCAAGGTGGTTAGTCTCTTTACCCGAACTCTTTACTAATTACTTTGTTTATGATTGGATGAAGGAAATCTACAAATCTGAATTGAGCTTAAGGAAGAAGAATTATGATCTTCTTAATATGGAGAACTATTCAAGCAATGAGGGACAATTTGGTAATTCTAGTAAAGGAGTCTACGGGCCACTCATCAAAAGAACCAAGGAGAAAGAGGTAGCTAACTATGATCATTGGATGAGGTTCTTGGAATCCTTAATAGAATACTTCCATGGAATATATATTTCTGATTATATTGGGAAAACTATGGTTTATAATTGGTATAATGAAACTCATGTTGATTTAGTTATCCGATGGTATAGTAAAAACCAGATTGTTGAATTGTTTAGCCGTGGAAATAATGATGTTGTGGTGAAGGGCATTGAATCTTAGGACTCAAAATTAGAAGTTATTCAAAGTTGGCACACACTTAAGGAGGCCTTAAGCCCAAAGAATTTTTGGGATAATGTAGTCGACCCAAGAACATACAAGTTCGAGTTACCCGACAAATATGGAATTTCAGACACATTTAATGTTCAAGACCTTTCTCCCATTGCTGGATTTGATGTAGATGAACAAGATGGATGACTTCCCACTGGATTTGAGGTCAAATCCTCAAGAATCCAGGGAGGATGACATGCCACAGATTGGCATGTCAAGCGGAGCAATCACCCGAGCCCGAGCTCGGGATTTTTCTAATATGTTTGGCTCAGGATTTTTCTAATATGTTTGTTAATTTTGTAGGAACATTAATTGAAAAATTATACATTTCTAAGCAAACTTTGGAGGATCAAACAAGGCCAAAACACATGATAAATTGTCGTGGAGAAAAGGAGGATTTGCAACCAAAAACCGAGAGCTCTGGAATGAAGCCCGAACCCAAACCCGATTGAAGTACCACGTTGCATGGTGAGTTGGAGTCCCATGAAAAAGTGATCAAGGGTTCCACGACTCAACTCTTCAGCATTTACATGGATTGAAGGAATTTTATCGCATTTTTAGCTTAATTTTTACGTGAATTTTACGTTGGATATTTGGAGAACCTTAGAGGCTTTCTCGGCTAGGTTTTATTTTGTTTATTTTTGCATTCTTGCATGGGGTTTTGCATGAGGTATTTTCGGCTAAGGGAAGGGTATTTTGGGCCAAGGAAAAAAGGAAATTGGCTGAGGAGATTCAAGATCACTTGGCTTTCACATTCTTGAAATCTCATTGGTCCAATTTTCCCTCCTTTATTTCAATTTCAAGCATGCAAGTTGCATGCCTTTGGCCTTAATTTTCCCTCCCTTTTTCCCACTCTTCTCAGCAGATAAAACCTCCCCCATTTCTTGATTGTAAAGGCAATTTGGAATTTGAATTAAAGAAGCTTTTTAGCTCTCCCTTCTCGAGCATTTTCCAATTTCAACCGGCAGCCGGAAGTTCTCCGGCCACTGTGGGTTCCCTTCAAGACTTCTCCCTCCTAGCTGGAGATCTCTTCTTGCTTCAAAGTCTCCAGCATTCTTCAAGGACGTAGGGTGAGCTTGAAGTCCATAAGCTCCTTCTTTCATCGTTGATTTTGTTTGCAATTTCATCTCCTCCGCTGTCTAGCATTTCTGGCTACCTCCCAACCACCATTACTGTTCCATTACATTCCGACCGATCCATCTACGTGATTTCCTTAATTTTTGGAGGACTATCACCTATATTCTTCCCAGAGTTCCAATCAAAATTTCAGCCCTAAACTCAATTGCATCGTCGAGTTATCGCCGTTCAAATTCCAGTCTCAATTCTGGAATTATCGGCTTATCGTTTTTCCATTTAACCTAACCCGATTCTCCCACTTCCTAAATCTAAACCCCCTCCATTCCGTGTCACTTAGCAATATGGTAATCCTAACAAAATAAAAGAGAACACAATTCAAAGTCTTGGAAAAATGTCATGTTTTGTAGTAACTTTAAACTGCTGTAACTCGAGCTACACCAATACACTAAATTCGATTCAGGTGGCATAATTCTCCTTCGGATGTCTAATATAAATCATTATAACTGGTAGGATTCATTTGACGATCATAAATCATTGATAAATCTCAATTTTTCAAAACTGTGCCAAACTATAACTTTTCAAGTTACTGCTATAAAATAGAAACTTCAAAATTCTATATCTTGAGTTCTACTTATCCGAGTGAGACAAATTAGGTGTTTATTTAATCCTTAAGATATTTACTTCAATTCACCGGAAGACATCAAAATCATTTGAGACCTCTAAACTTATGTTATATACCTAACCCTAAAACTGCTCATAATGGTCCGATTTTTGCATCACTTTGTATTAAACTTCACCAATATGCAAAATTCACCATTACGAACCTTACCCTCAGCTTAGAAATGATATTGGGTAGAAGTGAATACCTTAGAGCAGAGAAACTCGAACCAAAACCTTTTGGGTCGAAGGTTCTTTCCTTTGTTCCTTTTCTTGCTTCTAGAGTACACAAAACCCACTTTAAATGCACTAATTCTTCACAAACTCTTTAATCCACCAAAACATCTTCACTTGATCTTCCAAAGATAGAGAGAAATAGGGACAAAAGCTGAAAAATTTCGTGGGTTTCTCTGTAAATGAAACCCTATTAAACTTAAACATTTGAAGAAATTAAAGAAGGTGGAGGTGGCACTAAATAACATGAGGTGTCACCATTAACTTAATCCAAATCCTTAGTTGCTCACTTAGTAATCTAATCACAATTCAGCATATTCAACATTATCATTATCCAAAGTGAAAAAAAAATAAATGACATACACATAAACTACACAACCATAATGTACAAAAAGTGTGGGTTTTACATAAGTTGAGTTTGTTTTGCTGTTTTTTATCATCCTTGCAAGGAAGAAAGGTTAGTAGCAAGTTCTAATTAGCTCTTCACAGTGATCACTATCCTCCATCAACATATCCAAAAATCAGCCATAAATTTCTCCTCCCCGAACACATTCCAACCTCCATAAAATCGGCCAACCTTCACCGAAACTGGTTTATTTGTCCTTAATTTGAGAACAAATGAATTCTTCTATCCTTCCATTTTAATTTCATGTCATTTGGTATCAGAGCTTAAAAATCCCTTCCCGTACTTCAATTTCTACTTTGGTTATCTTAATACACTTACAATTAAGTGATGATGACTCGGAGTGGAACTTTACACCAAAACAACAGAGAAACTGTTCCACAAAACTACCATTTACCACACCAATCCATGAGGTAGCTAAATCTAGATACCAATGACAAATTGATGAAATTAATAAGAAGCTTGAGCTGTTATTGCAAAGGTTAGATGCTAATCCACCCCCTATGAGAGTTCCTCCAACCCCAGCTCCAAAGAGAAAACTCAAAAGTGGTTTATTTGCTTCAAAACGTCTAGCTATCGATGAATCTGAGGGAGACTATGATGTGCATGAGCATTTCAACCGTGATGATGACATGAGAAACATTAAGGTATCAATCCATTCCTTTAATGGTTCTTGCAATGGTGATACATTTCTGGATTGGGTTGAGAAAGTTGATCAGATTTTCAATTGTTATAATTATTCCGAATGAATGAAAATAAGATTAGTCTCATTGGAACTAATCGGTTATCTAGTCTTTGGTGGGATAACTTAAGGGCTCAAAGAAAGCATGAAGGTGATGATGAAGTTCTCTCTTGGAGAGCTTTGAAGATGTTGATGAAAAGAAGATTTGTTCTGAGCCACTACAAGCAAGAGCTCTTTCTACGACTTCAATTATTAAGACAAGCTAACCTTTCGGTTGAAGATTATTCAACCAAGTTTAAAACTCTTAGAATTCAATGTGATCTTAATGAACCTGAAGAGAAAATTATAGCAAGGTTTCTAAGAGGCTTAAATAAAGAAATAGAAGATATAGTGGAGTTACAACTACTAGATTCAAGGGATGTTGTCATACAACTTTCCATGATAGTGGAGTGACAAGCAAAGAGGAAATGTAAGGGTGTTTTCAATTGGTACACCCCTAAACCTAACCATTCTTACAAACTTCCAGCAAAGGTGGAAGATAAATCTACATCTATCAAGTCATGGCCTCAAAAAACAGATGGAGAAGTTAAGGCGGTTGTAGAGAACACTCGGCCTAGAGCACGGGAAATCAAATGTCTCGATTTAGGCCACATTGCTTCACGATGCCCGAACAAAAGGGTAATGACCCTAAGGGAGGGCCCTAATGAGGTAGAAAGTGAAGATGAAGTTGTAGAAAAGATAGAAAAAGAGCATGAGAATAAAGTGGAGACATGTTTTACTCAAGAGGGTCCCTTACTTATGGTGATTTGTCGGGTATTGACTTCACATGCCCGAAGTGAAGATCAAAGGGAGAATATCTTCCATAGTAGATGCATCATCAAGGGAAAGGTATGCTCTCTTATTATTGATGGAGGTAGTTGCACTAATGTACTCTCTCATAACCTTGTAGACAAATTGGGGCTTGAAACTATGGCACATCCGAGCCCTTACAAATTAAGGTGGCTGAATGATAAGGAAGACATCAAAGTAACCAAGCCAGTGTAATGTGAGTTCTCTATTGGAGGCTACAAGGACAAGGTATTATGTGATGTAGTACATATGAGTGCTAGACACTTACTTTTGGGAAGACCGTGGAAATTTGACCAAAAAGTTATGCATGATGGCTACACCAATCAATATTCCTTCAATTTTGAAGGGAGAGGCATCAAACTAGCACTACTAGATCCAAAGAAACTAGCTAAGGATGAGGTTACAAGGAGAGAAGGTATGGCTAAAACAAATTTTCTTATGTCTAAAAAGGAATTGTTTAAGTCTATCTGAAATGGTGCTCCCTTTGTGATGATCTTGTTTCGAGAAAGAGTTGAGGAGATTGGAAAGATTCCTAAGGAGGTTTTAACCTTTCTTAAGGAGTATCAAGATGTGTTTCTGGAAGAGCTACCTCCGGGGTTCCCACCCTTTCGAGGTATCAAACATCAAATCAACCTACAACAAGGTGCGGTATTATCTAACCGGACCTCTTATGGTGCCTAAGAAGAATGAACCCCAAGGAAGCAAAGGAGTTACAAAATCAAGTACAAGAACTTCTATCTAGAGGTTATATTCGTGAATCAATGAGTCCTTGTGTAGTTCCTACTCTTTTGGTGCCTAAGAAGGATGTGAGTTTCCGCATGTGTGAGGATAGCCGAGCCATCAACCAAATTACTATCAAGTATAGGTATCGGATTCCTAGACTTGAAGAGTTGTTAGATGAACTTAGTGGAACAGCTTCCTTCTCTAAGGTGGACTAGAAGAGTGGTTACCATCAAACATGAATGAAGGAAGGAGACTAGTGGAAAACAATAGTCAAAACAAAGTATGGACTCTTTGAATGGTTAGTGATGCCTTTCGGATTATCTAATGCTCCTAGTACTTTCATGAGATCGATGCATTTCATACTTAATGGGAAAATTTGTGGTGGTATATTTTGATGGCATCTTAGTTTATAGCTCAGATTTGAATACTCATCTTGATCATCTTAGGATGTTGTTCGATACTCTTTCGGGCTACAAAGTTATTCAAAAATTTGAAGAAGTGGGACTTTGTGCAAGAGAAGATTCACTTTCTATGGTTCATCATCTCTAAAGAAGGCATGGTGGTGGATAATTCAAAAATTGAAGCTATCAAAGCTTGGCCTACTCCCAAGAGCATCACCGAGGCTAGAAGTTTTCATGGTCTTGCTTCATCTTATAGAATACTTGTCAAGGGTTTTAGCTCTATTGTCTCCCCTTTAACCGATTGCACTAAGAAGGGAAAGGAGTTTGCGTGGACTCCCAGTTGTCAAGAAAGTTTTGAGTTAATCAAACTCAAGCTTTGTAAATCCCATATTCTCATGTTACTTGATTTCAACAAAGTTTTTGAAGTAGAATGAGATGCATCTGGGCTTGGGATCAAAGCTATTTTATTGCAAGATGAGAGATATTTCAGTGAAAAGCTCAAGGGTTCATCCCTCAATTACTCTACATATGACAAAGATTTTTATGCGGTGATTAGAGCCTTGGAGATATGGCAACACTATCTCTTATCTAAAGAATTTATCATACACACCGATCACTAAGCTCTTAAGCACATCAAGAGCCAAGGCAAGATGAATAAGAGACATGCCAAGTGGGTGAAATTATTTGAAAGATATCCATACAACATCAAATACAAGAAGAGTGAAAGTAATGTCGTGGCCGATGCGCTTTCAAGAAGGTGTGTTCTTTTTACGGAATTGACTACTAATTTTTTTAGTTTTGGTTGTATAAAAGAAGCGTATAAAGGAGATCCGAATTTTAGACATTTATATGAGTTAAGTTCAAAGAAATAAGATTGTGGTTTTTATTTGATGGATGGCTACCTATTCACGGGTGGCAAGCTTTGTGTTCCTCATGAGGGATCCGTGAATCTCTCATTAGGGAAGCACATGGTGGTGGACTAGCTAGCCATTTTGGTGAGAAGAAAACCTTGGAAGCACTCAATGAGCATTTCTATTGGCCTCATTTGTTGCAGGACGTGCATAAAGTTGTGGAGAAATGCATCATCTGGAAGAAGGCCAAAAGTAGGGTGCTACCTCAAGGTCTTTACATGCCCTTTCCAGTCCCGAGTCATCCATGGGTAGAGGTTATTATGGATTTTATACTTGGTCTTCCACGTACTAGTAGGGCCAAAGATTCTATTATGGTGGTAGTAGATCGGTTTTCCAAGATGGCTCACTTCTTAGCATGTAATAAAACTGATGAGACTATCTATGTGGCTAAACTCTTCTTTAAAGAGGTGGTGCGCCTTCACGGTGTTCCAAGGTCCATAGTTTTGGATCGGGATACAAAATTCTTAAGTGGTTTTTGGAAGACACTTTTGAAAAGAGTAGGTACAAAATTGCTCTTTAGTACATCTTTTCACCCTCAAATAGATGGACAAACTGAAGTAGTAAACCACACTTTGGGAAGTTTGTTGAGAAGCATTGTGTGTAAGAAATGCACGGATTGGGACATACAACTCCCTTATATTGAATTTTCACACAACCAAAGTATTCATCAATCGACTAAAATGACTCCTTTTAAGGTAGTTTATGGTTTCAATCCTTTAACTCTTCTTGATTTATTGTCTTTGCCTAACAATGAAGTGACTAATCTGAATGTAGCCTAGAAGGCCGAATTAGTAAATAACTTGCATGAAAGGGTTAGTCGATCCATCAAAAAGGCTAACGAGTCATATGCTAAGTATGCTAACCGAGGAAGAAAAGCAATGAATTTTCAAGTGGGAGACTTAGTATGGCTGCATTTGCAAAAGGAAAGGTTTCCAAGATAAATAGATTCCAAACTTGAACCAAGAGCTGATGGTCCTTTCAAAATTGTAGAGAAGATTAATCTGAATGCTTATAAGCTTAAGTTGCCTAGAGAATATGGGGTGTCGGCTACTTTCAATATTCAAGACTTGTCTCCTTACATTGGGGAAGTAATAGATGATTTGGAGGAAGAGGTTCAGCCTCTAGATTTGAGGACCAATCCTCAAACACCCAGAGATGAAGACATGCCTCGGATTCCCCTTCCTCAAGGTGCCATCACCTGAAGCCGAGCCAAAGAATTTCTTAATTTGTTTGTTCATTTTGCAGGGATCATATCTAACAGAATATCATTTATGGAGCCCTCTTCTAATGATCAAGAGCAACACGAGCATCATATTTCATGGATGGATGAATGAGAAGAAGTGAAGTGTACCCGAGAAGCTAGTGCACCCGAGAAGATAGCATTTGGCGCACCCGGTTTCTAGCATTGCATGGCCCATGCACTATTATTCATTTACAAACTTTGTTTTTAGTTTAAGCTCATTTCATGCTTAATTTGGTGCACATGGGAATGACATGGGTATGACATAAGTTTTATGGGTTTTTGTTGGGTTTAATGGGTTTTTACTTTTTGATTAGCAGTCAACTCTCTCCCTTCACGTTGAGGAAGTTTATTTTCCTCCATGTGGTGTTACTTAGTTGCTAAGAAGTCTAGAATTAGTTTCCTTCCTTTTTTATTTTCAAGATAAATGTAGTCACTCAACTTTGGTTGATTCATTCAACCGAATGTGACTATAATTTCAGCCTATTTAGAGTTTATAAATACCTCACTTGAGGATAGTTGTAAGTAGCTTTGTGATGTTAGAAATTAGAGTGCATTGGCATTTCTTTGGAATTCATTTCCTAAGCTTCCTTCCGATCGAACTCCGGTGAGTCATATCCGGTCGTCCGAGAAGAACCTTCAATTCAGCTTACCTCCGAACTGTAGAATTTCACCGTCTTGGTAATTTTACATTTATCCAATGTATTTATACAAGTAAATGTAAACCGAATGAAACCGACGATAACTACTTTTATTAACTACTATTCTAATACTTCTAATACGAACTAGTAAGTTGAGTTTTTCTTGCTATTTTTCATAATCCTTGCAAGGAAGAAAGGTTAGTAGCAAGTTATATTTAGCTCTTCGTTCTATTTCGTAATCATTATCATGCATCAAACTTTCCAAAAATCAGCCATAAATTCCTCCTCCCCGAACTCCATAAAATCGGCCAACCTTCACTAGAACCGATTTATTTGTCCTTAATCTGAGAACAAATGAATTAACATATCCTTCCATTTCAATTTTGTTTAAGTAATATTAGGATAATATCTTACCATATTTTTTATTGTATATGTTGACGCATTGAAACTTAATTGGTTTACCCTCGTTGCACGAAAGAGAAGTTCTACGCCGGTTCGATTCTTGTCCGGAGACCATTCACTATTTTTGCAAAAAATATTACTGTCGAAAGGGGTAGAGGAGCTATGCAGTATCGTTTCGGAGTAAGCTTCTAAGGGGAGTAGGCTTCCACCGANCCAAAGATAGAGAGAAATAGGGACAAAAGCTGAAAAATTTCGTGGGTTTCTCTGTAAATGAAACCCTATTAAACTTAAACATTTGAAGAAATTAAAGAAGGTGGAGGTGGCACTAAATAACATGAGGTGTCACCATTAACTTAATCCAAATCCTTAGTTGCTCACTTAGTAATCTAATCACAATTCAGCATATTCAACATTATCATTATCCAAAGTGAAAAAAAAAATAAATGACATACACATAAACTACACAACCATAATGTACAAAAAGTGTGGGTTTTACATAAGTTGAGTTTGTTTTGCTGTTTTTTATCATCCTTGCAAGGAAGAAAGGTTAGTAGCAAGTTCTAATTAGCTCTTCACAGTGATCACTATCCTCCATCAACATATCCAAAAATCAGCCATAAATTTCTCCTCCCCGAACACATTCCAACCTCCATAAAATCGGCCAACCTTCACCGAAACTGGTTTATTTGTCCTTAATTTGAGAACAAATGAATTCTTCTATCCTTCCATTTTAATTTCATGTCATTTGGTATCAGAGCTTAAAAATCCCTTCCCGTACTTCAATTTCTACTTTGGTTATCTTAATACACTTACAATTAAGTGATGATGACTCGGAGTGGAACTTTACACCAAAACAACAGAGAAACTGTTCCACAAAACTACCATTTACCACACCAATCCATGAGGTAGCTAAATCTAGATACCAATGACAAATTGATGAAATTAATAAGAAGCTTGAGCTGTTATTGCAAAGGTTAGATGCTAATCCACCCCCTATGAGAGTTCCTCCAACCCCAGCTCCAAAGAGAAAACTCAAAAGTGGTTTATTTGCTTCAAAACGTCTAGCTATCGATGAATCTGAGGGAGACTATGATGTGCATGAGCATTTCAACCGTGATGATGACATGAGAAACATTAAGGTAAAAATCCCTTCCTTTAATGGTTCTTGCAATGGGGATACATTTCTGGATTGGGTTGAGAAAGTTGATCAGATTTTCAATTGTTATAATTATTCCGAATGAATGAAAATAAGATTAGTCTCATTGGAACTAATCGGTTATCTAGTCTTTGGTGGGATAACTTAAGGGCTCAAAGAAAGCATGAAGGTGATGATGAAGTTCTCTCTTGGAGAGCTTTGAAGATGTTGATGAAAAGAAGATTTGTTCTGAGCCACTACAAGCAAGAGCTCTTTCTACGACTTCAATTATTAAGACAAGCTAACCTTTCGGTTGAAGATTATTCAACCAAGTTTAAAACTCTTAGAATTCAATGTGATCTTAATGAACCTGAAGAGAAAATTATAGCAAGGTTTCTAAGAGGCTTAAATAAAGAAATAGAAGATATAGTGGAGTTACAACTACTAGATTCAAGGGATGTTGTCATACAACTTGCCATGATAGTGGAGTGACAAGCAAAGAGGAAATGTAAGGGTGTTTTCAATTGGTACACCCCTAAACCTAACCATTCTTACAAACTTCCAGCAAAGGTGGAAGATAAATCTACATCTATCAAGTCATGGCCTCAAAAAACAGATGGAGAAGTTAAGGCGGTTGTAGAGAACACTCGGCCTAGAGCACGGGAAATCAAATGTCTCGATTTAGGCCACATTGCTTCACGATGCCCGAACAAAAGGGTAATGACCCTAAGGGAGGGCCCTAATGAGGTAGAAAGTGAAGATGAAGTTGTAGAAAAGATAGAAAAAGAGCATGAGAATAAAGTGGAGACATGTTTTACTCAAGAGGGTCCCTTACTTATGGTGATTTGTCGGGTATTGACTTCACATGCCCGAAGTGAAGATCAAAGAGAGAATATCTTCCATAGTAGATGCATCATCAAGGGAAAGGTATGCTCTCTTATTATTGATGGAGGTAGTTGCACTAATGTACTCTCTCATAACCTTGTAGACAAATTGGGGCTTGAAACTATGGCACATCCGAGCCCTTACAAATTAAGGTGGCTGAATGATAAGGAAGACATCAAAGTAACCAAGCAAGTGTAATGTGAGTTCTCTATTGGAGGCTACAAGGACAAGGTATTATGTGATGTAGTACATATGAGTGCTAGACACTTACTTTTGGGAAGACCGTGGAAATTTGACCAAAAAGTTATGCATGATGGCTACACCAATCAATATTCCTTCAATTTTGAAGGGAGAGGCATCAAACTAGCACTACTAGATCCAAAGAAACTAGCTAAGGATGAGGTTACAAGGAGAGAAGGTATGGCTAAAACAAATTTTCTTATGTCTAAAAAGGAATTGTTTAAGTCTATCTGAAATGGTGCTCCCTTTGTGATGATCTTGTTTCGAGAAAGAGTTGAGGAGATTGGAAAGATTCCTAAGGAGGTTTTAACCTTTCTTAAGGAGTATCAAGATGTGTTTCTGGAAGAGCTACCTCCGGGGTTCCCACCCTTTCGAGGTATCAAACATCAAATCGATCTGCAACAAGGTGCGGTGTTACCTAACCGGCTTCTTATAGAATGAACCCCAAGGAAGCAAAGGAGTTACAAAATCAAGTACAAGAACTTCTATCTGGAGGTTATATTCATGAATCAATGAGTCCTTGTGTAGTTCCTACTCTTTTGGTGCCTAAGAAGGATGTGAGTTTCCGCATGTGTGTGGATAGTCGAGCCATCAACCAAATTACTATCAAGTATAGGTATTGGATTCCTAGACTTGAAGAGTTGTTAGATGAACTTAGTGGAACAGATTCCTTCTCTAAGGTGGACTAGAAGAGTGGTTACCATCAAACACGAATGAAGGAAGGAGACTAGTGGAAAACAATAGTGAAAACAAAGTATGGACTCTTTGAATGGTTAGTGATGCCTTTCGGATTATCTAATGTTCCTAGTACTTTCATGAGATCGATGCATTTCATACTTAATGGGAAAATTTGTGGTGGTATATTTTGATGGCATCTTAGTTTATAGCTCAGATTTGAATGCTCATCTTGACCATCTTAGAATGTTGTTCGATACTCTTTCGGGCTACAAAGTTATTCGAAAATTTGAAGAAGTGTGACTTTGTGCAAGAGAAGATTCACTTTCTATGGTTCATCATCTCTAAAGAAGGCATGGAGGTGGATAATTCAAAAATTGAAGCTATCAAAGCTTGGCCTACTCCCAAGAGCATCACCGAGGTTAGAAGTTTTCATGGTCTTGCTTCATCTTATAGAATACTTGTCAAGGGTTTTAGCTCTATTGTCTCCCCTTTAACCGATTGCACTAAGAAGGGAAAGGAGTTTGCGTGGACTCCCAGTTGTCAAGAAAGTTTTGAGTTAATCAAACTCAAGCTTTGTAAATCCCATATTCTCATGTTACTTGATTTCAACAAAGTTTTTGAAGTAGAATGAGATGCATCTGGGCTTGGGATCAAAGCTATTTTATTGCAAGATGAGAGATATTTCAGTGAAAAGCTCAAGGGTTCATCCCTCAATTACTCTACATATGACAAAGATTTTTATGCGGTGATTAGAGCCTTGGAGATATGGCAACACTATCTCTTATCTAAAGAATTTATCATACACACCGATCACTAAGCTCTTAAGCACATCAAGAGCCAAGGCAAGATGAATAAGAGACATGCCAAGTNACTATCTATGTGGCTGAACTCTTCTTTAAAGAGGTGGTGCGCCTTCACGATGTTCCAAGGTCCATAGTTTTGGATCGGGATACAAAATTCTTAAGTGGTTTTTGGAAGACACTTTTGAAAAGAGTAGGTACAAAATTGCTCTTTAGTACATCTTTTCACCCTCAAATAGATGGACAAATTGAAGTAGTAAACCACACTTTGGGAAGTTTGTTGAGAACCATTGTGTGTAAGAAATGCACGGATTGGGACATACAACTCCTTTATATTGAATTTTCACACAACCAAAATATTCATCAATCGACTAAAATGACTCCTTTTGAGGTAGTTTATGGTTTCAATCCTTTAACTCTTCTTGATTTATTGTCTTTGCCTAACAATGAAGTGACTAATCTGAATCTAGCCTAGAAGGCCGAATTAGTAAATAACTTGCATGAAAGGGTTAGTCGATCCATCAAAAAGGCTAACGAGTCATATGCTAAGTATGCTAACCGAGGAAGAAAAGCAATGAATTTTCAAGTGGGAGACTTAGTATGGCTGCATTTGCAAAAGGAAAGGTTTCCAAGATAAATAGATTCCAAACTTGCACCAAGAGCTAATGGTCCTTTCAAAAAGGACCAATCCTCAAACACCCAGGGATGAAGACATGCCTCGGGTTCCCCTTCCTCAAGGTACCATCACCTGAAGCCGAGCCAAAGAATTTCTTAATTTGTTTGTTCATTTTGCAGGGATCATATCTAACAGAATATCATTTATGGAGCCCTCTTCTAATGATCAAGAGCAACACAAGCATCATATTTCATGGATGGATGAATGAGAAGAAGTGAAGTGTACCCGAGAAGCTAGTGCACCCGAGAAGATAGCATTTGACGCACCCGGTTTCTAGCATTGCATGGCCCATGCACTATTATTCATTTACAAACTTTGTTTTTAGTTTAAGCCCATTTCATGCTTAATTTGGTGCACATGGGAATGACATGGGTATGACATAAGTTTTATGGGTTTTTTTTGGGTTTTACGGGTTTTTACTTTTTGATTAGCAGCCAACTCTCTCTCTTCACGTTGAGGAAGTTTATTTTCCTCCATGTGGTGTTACTTAGTTGCTAAGAAGTCTAGAATTAGTTTCCTTCCTTTTTTATTTTCAAGATAAATGTAGTCACTCAACTTTGGTTGATTCATTCAACCGAATGTGACTATAATTTCAGCCTATTTAGAGTTTATAAATACCTCACTTGAGGATAGTTGTAAGTAGCTTTGTGATGTTAGAAATTAGAGTGCATTGGCATTTCTTTGGAATTCATTTCCTAAGCTCCCTTCCGATCGAACTCCGGTGAGTCATATCCGGTCGTCCGAGAAGAACCTTCAATTCAGCTTACTTCCGAACTAGTAAGTTGAGTTTTTCTTGCTGTTTTTCATAATCCTTGCAAGGAAGAAAGGTTAGTAGCAAGTTATATTTAGCTCTTCGTTCCATTTCGTGATCATTATCATGCAACAAACTTTCCAAATATCAGCCATAAATTCCTCCTCCCCGAACTCATTCCGAACTCCATAAAATCGGCCAACCTTCACTAGAACCGATTTATTTGTCCTTAATATGAGAACAAATGAATTAACATATCCTTCCATTTCAATTTTGTGTAAGTAATATTAGGATAATATCTTACCATATTTTTTATTGTATATGTTGACGCATTGAAACTTAATTGGTTTAACCTCGTTGCACGAAAGAGAAGTTCTACGCCGGTTCGATTCTTGTCCGGAGACCATTCACTATTTTTGCAAAAAATATTACTGTCGAAAGGGGTAGAGGAGCTATGCAGTCTCGTTTCGGAGTAAGCTTCTAAGGGGAGTAGGCTTCCACCGACAATTATTTTAGAGTACGCTTCCGAGGGGAGTAGTCTTCCACCGACCACTTTTTTTTTTACAAATTTTAACTAATTAGTTTACTTTATGTGCTATGTAAGCTTATAGTCGGCTCGAGTGAGCCAAGCAAGTCGAACTTTTTGAGCCAAGCCTATCAATCATATTCAAGCCGAGCTTTTCAAGCTTTATTCCAAAAAAATTTGCTCGAGCCGAGCCAAACGAGCCTAACATACATAAATATATTTATTATTTAAAAAAAATTACATATCTTTGAGATTAAATTGTACGAATTCTAAAAAATTACAAGTATAAAAATTTCATATAAAAAACAAGTGTAAAAAATCACATAAAGTAACAATTTAGAACTTTAATTTTTTGAATTCTAAATTTTTTAATTGCTCCGCTAATTCATCCTCTCGTTGTTGGTTTCTTGTAATTGCATCGATCCAATTCTTCAAGCATATCAAGGTTTCCACGAGATCAAGTGCAAGACTTTCATGTCGATCATTGTACACTCGTCCATCTGCACTAAAAGCAGAACCGAAAGCTATAATAGAAACATGAAGTGTTATTAAATCACGTGTCATTTTAGAAAGAATCGGATATACGAACGTGTTATTTTTTGCACCAACTCAAAATATAAAATGCATCATCACGAGGAAGTTGATAATGAATGTCTAAATAAATATCGAGTTCATTCTTATCGGAACCATAAGAATAAACATCGCTATCAATTTCTTCATTAATTGTATCCATATTATTTAGCGGCTGTCCAAAACGAGAATGACCACTAGGACTAGACGCGAAATTAGACAAAGAAAATGAACGAGAAGTACTATATTTAAGTTGGTAAGAAGCAAAAAAATTAGAAAGATCATTTCTTAATGAAGCTACCGAAACTGCAGATATTAGCTCTAAGTAACTAGAAATTGTATCAAGCATCAATTTATAATATTTAATTTTATATCTAGGATGCATAATGCAATCAAGTGAAAAAAATATTGGGTATGTCAAGCCAATACTTTTTAAATTTTGTTTCTATTTTTTCAATGATTTCACAAAATTCATCTACTTTTTCATAGGTATCGAAAGTACCAGCTAAGTTTACAAATATAGGAAGAACAAGATGCGTAGTTGGGTAATAAATTCTCAAACATTCTTTAGTAGCTTCAAAAAATAGTTTCAAAAAATCAAGAAATAAAGTAGTCATATCATAACTACAACTATCTAAAGTAATACCTTATGTTTTTTTATTAATAAAATCACAAATGATATTCCAGTACGGTATAGCTTTTTTTAACATTAAATAAGTTGAATTTCACCTTGTTGATACATTTGTTTTTAATTTTCCAGGTCAGAGATTAGTCATTTTACAAAATTCTTTATACTCTTATTGCCTGGTGTTAGAAGAAGTAATAAAAGAAATTGCACTTCTAATTGCGTTAATATGCGGAGAAATAAATTACATGTCATCTTTAATAATTAAATTTAAAATATAAACAAGCACAACGCACATGAAAAAACAAAGATTGACAACTATCAAATTGAAATAGTCTTTTAAATTGCAAAACACAAACGTCATTAGTGAAAGCATTATCTAAAGTAATACTAAAAATTCTATGTCTAATATTATATTCTTGTAAATTACCACATGTATCGATAAATAGTTATACCACTATGAGGATATTCACAACTACAAAATTCTAATATTCTTTTATGAAGTAGTCATTTCTCATCAATGAAATGAGAAGTTACAACAATATATCTAAATGCATTAGCTGCACTCTATAAATCAGAAGTAATACAAATACACATAATAAGTGCATGAGAAAATAAAACAATTAACTCATTTTTCATATTAGTGTACATTTTAATGATGTCACATCGCAATGTACAATGAGAAATTATTCTAAAACCAGGCTCAATGTATTCCTCATAAATTGTTCAATGACTTTGCCATCAAACATTGATAGTAGTACTTCCTTTTGTCCTACATATTTTGCAGCACCTTCTAGTAATCTTTCGTGTGAATACACAAAATTTCTTCTACCACCAGCACTTATTTGTAATTGCGTGCGATATCTCGTTTGCTCGTGTGCCTGACATTTTTATAAGGCTGACCAATAGTGCTAGTGGTAGATTCGTACACATAGTATTTTGCACAATATTTGCATTGCGCCATATTTTCTAATTTTTCCTTATTTGTATTTCTTTCAATTCAAAATGTTTCAAAACATCCGACGTTTTAGATTTTTTAGATTTGGTGAAAATGTGGATGCATGTGAAGACGTGTAACCAATAGAAAATATGTGATTACTAGATCCAATATCTTGAATGTCGTCATCATTAAAATGAAACGATTCAAATTGTACGTAGTGTGCATCCATATTGATACAAATTAATAATGAATAAAACTTTAAATTGATATTCTTCACCAATTACTCGATGATAACTTGTTTGTAGTAATAAATATTTATAATTCTACAATTACAAGTCCTGCCAAATTTTTAAAAAAAAAATAGTTCAAAAAACACATTAACATTAACAATCACTTCACATACGCATACCTCGATGAGTAACTTCTAATTGTTTGAATAATAATCAAATACACGAGAACACAAGCTTGGTAAAGTAAGATTGAGAGTATGAGAGATTGAAAGAATTTAGGAGAAATCAGTAAAAAAATTTGACACCCCTTACCCCCTTTTATAATACCCTAAATTCTAGTCGTTGGATTATCCAACGGCTAGAGAGAGAGAGTCGCAATCACGACAAGGAGCGAGCGAGCGATGATGACAACAGAGCGATGATGATGAGAGAACAATGACCAACAAGTGACGAAGGCAAGCGACGGCGAGGGACAGAGCAGGAGACGACGACGAGAAGCTTCGACAATACGAAGGTGGGAAGCTTCGATGCAAGATGGGATGACGACAACAAAGACGATACACAGACGATGGTGAGGGACAACTACGACCAACGAAGTGAGGTCGGAGGTCCGAGCAAGAGCTGGGGAGGAGGGAAATCAAGGCTCTTGAGTCTGCGAGCAAGCCTAACTCGCTCACTTGAGCTCCAGGTGTTAAGGTTCAGTGTCAAAGTCAGGACTTGTCCACAGCTTGTTGCCCATGGTCGCCCATATCTTTAGTTTTCTTTCATGTATTTACTTGTTTATTTCCATTTTTAGTAAAAAGTGACTCCTCGGTCACATAGCACGTTTATTCTTGTTGTAGCTAATATAGTCTAGATCGCACTTTAGGGGGAGATGCATGATCGCACAAAGACCTCCTATCAAACGTTGTAATTTTGCTAGTAATTAATGAACAAGCTCTTTGCAACACACTCTCTTTATTCACATTATACTCATGATGCTCGTGTCAAATAAATTTGTTTGCTCATTCGCTCGTTAGACAAAAAGCTCGCACTAACAATGTGAACACTTAGTGTCGTTGGCACACTCGTAGGCTGGCCCATTGTGACTGTGATATTCGGTCCCGCACAGCTTTTTGAAAGTAGGACCGTGACAGTTGATATGAGAGCCTGGTTAGCTTAAATTTGAGAAACAATGCCAAAGAAATTTTTTATGGGAAAAGCAAATTCCTCGTCCGTACAACTCAAACGAATGCTTGAGCTCGAAGAAACGATGTTGGAGATACAAGAAATATTAGACGAGATTTGACTCCTTAGGGAGCGAATGAAGGAAATAGAAGACTTTCATGGTGAACTAGTTGTTGTTTACAACAGAATTGATGCAATACTAATTAAGGAGTTACTGGATTGCGTGGAAGCCCTTGAATCCTGACAAGAGAAGGGAAAATGGGTGGACACTGGAGAGAGCTCCAATGAAGCTATAGGTGGGATCATAGACTNGTTGATATTAATGTGAGTGTATTTTGATGAGTATAGTCACATAAGTATGTCACGAGTTTTCTAATACTTTGCATGAGCTAATTAAGCCGATTTTAGTAAATGAAAAGGAACAAGTATAATTTTTTAATGAAAAAAATAACAAACATGTTTTGGCTGATTTTATTACTACGTACATCATAGCATTAAGTATTACGTTATTAATTGAAAAGAACAAACTTAAGTTTTATTCTAAATGGACTAGACATAAGTAGCTTGTAAGTTAATCACTCACCCCCTCAACTTTCCTCCAAAACTACAGGTGTTAATTGCTGATCGAGTACGAGGATGCAAGACATTTAGAGAGGATTGTTATGTTATTTCCATTTCTATATTTTGGTGAGGGCATGAACTTTCAAGATTTTATTATTTCGATTGGGATTGAATAAGATTTATTGTTGTGCTATGATTGTAATATTTTAGTTAGACTTGAAATACTATAAATGTTTTGACTTCCACAAATAAATTTTAAGCTTTTACGTCGAACCCCATATTCACTCTGGGGCATTTGAGCAATATGACTTGGTGTTTCTGCCATGAACTCATTTTGAGTCGTGACACGCCGCCAGTGGGCAGTTCACCATTTTCAAATTTAAGTATATTAAAAAATTAGATTTAAAGAAATGATATTGCAAAGAGATAAAGATGAAAAGAAAAAAGATATAACAAGGATACAGATACGGTAAGAATGAAATCACACAAATTACAAAAATTTATTATAATGAAATAAAAAGATGTATATTTTTGTGTTGATAGATATAGGTGAATCAATTTTGAAAATGTCTAGTGATTGAGTTTAAAATATGAAAGGTCAAAATAGAATTAAAACCACAAAAAAAATTAAAACAGTAAATGAAAATATTAAAGAAAAAGTGCATTGAATGTTGTACCAATGATCACTGAAATAACTTCTCAAAAATATGACAAAGAATAATAGCCGAGACAACCTAGGATGCAGAGCCTACGAGATCTATATGAATCAATTGATGAAGTGTTTTTGGTTTGCTTATTAGCAGACTCAGAGGGTGTCAATTTTGAAGAATTCATAAGAGATAAAAAGTAGAAAAACGGTAATTGATGAAGAGATACAATCAATGGAGAGAAACAAACATGGAATTCGGTAGAGTTGCCAAGAGGACATAAACCTAAATGAGTGTACGAAAAGAAAGTAAATGTCCAAGGGGAGATTGAAAGATACAAGTCGTGCCTAGTTGCAAAAGGTTATTGGAAAAATGCAAGAATCGATTATGATGAAGTTTTTGTTTCCTTTAAAAGAATGGATACCATTCGGCTTCTTTTATCTCAAGATGCACAACTCGTGTGGCCAATCTATCAAATGAACATAAAAAATGCAGGACCTAGGATGTATAAAATATTTCTTTGGAGTTGAGATCATACAAGGAGATTTTAGAATATTCGTGTCACAAGAAGTATACGCAAAAGATATTTTCAAGAAGAACAAGATGGAAGAAGCAATGCCAATGGTGCAAGGTACGAAACTTTCTAAATTTGAGGGAGAAAATCGCGTAAATACACATGAATACCATAGTTTGGTAGAGAGTTTGTGGTAACTCACATGCACAATGACAAACATCGGCTATATTAGTCGACGCATGGAGGATCTAACACAATCGTACTTCAAAGTAATTAAAATTTTTATTGATATATTCAATGAACTGAATTACTCGAGATATTTTACTCAAAGACAGATAAATTCAAGCTAATAGAATATTTTGATAGTGATTAGTGCAGAGATGTAGATGTCTACAAAAATACATCATGATATGTATTCTACATGGGGAATACAACATTCACGTGACCCAGCAAGTGATTGGGCGACGACCTTCTTCCCATCTATACCAGGCTAATCCATCCCCCTCTAAACAAATAACTACTGCTTCAAGACCTCGGGTCCCATACTAGCAAGCCTTTCTTTAGATTCTCCATCTTCCCATTATCCTGCTTCGCTGCCATCTTCATTTTCCATCTAATACAAAAGATGATGGCACCTATCGCATGAGATAAATAGAAAAGTCAAAAGAAGAGAACTGAAACTTGTGGAATTCAATATAGAAAGAAACAACAAAACAAACAAAGGCGACGAGCATTTATGGAGGCTGCCTCTCCTCTTTTCACAGTTTTACGCTCTAGTTTTCCGATACCCCCTCTCGTTAAACCCTCACTTATAAAGCCATTTTGTTCCCCACAGATACTTTGGCCTGAAAGAAACACATATCCAATAAGTAAAAAGAGTGTCAATTAATGGACCAACCTATACACACTACATAGAAAGATGAAGCTAGACAACTTACCATCTAAAGAGAAAAAAAAAATCGATATCATTCCAAGAAGGTCCAACCCCTATCACACAGATCACTCATCAGTTTGAAACCAACTATGTTTTAATAGAGTCATTGTTGTGATGGACTGGATTAAGGTCGTCCTAACATATACTTGCACCGAAGTCTACTGCGTGCAGTATCATGATTAGGTTCAAGGGTTAAAAGGTCCTAAGGGGAACACGTCACCAACCCATCAAGAGTTGCAGTTTCGTGGGAGCTTTTTGACGAGTTGGTTTTCCAATTTCTAGATTTTTACCTCTTTCCTGAATTTTTATGTTTTTGGAATCAACTTGCCACGGTTTTATTACATTCTAGATTTGGAGGACAACTTGGAAATAGATGACAAGTCATTAGAACTAAAACCTATTTGCTACCGGGAGACCTGAGGGATTTTGTTAGTGAAGGGTAAATTGTATCATAAAGAAAGGAAAGCAATGTGCAGCAGGATATAGTCATTTCCAAACCCTAAATACTCTTTGTTGAGAAATTCTAAACCCTAAATACTCCCATTCGTTCTTAGCAAATTTGACACAAAGCTCATTCTCAGCTGTGTTTTCTCAATTCTCCATATGTTCTTTTCATGACTAAGCTGTAAATTATTCAATCATCGAAAATAAAAAAATGAATTTCCCAAGGTAATTGTGAATTACTTTGTTCATCAAAGATCACAAGGTTGAGATTGCTTTTATTAGACCGAAAGACATTACTAAAAGTTCATAATGACCCTCAAAATATGAATCTAATATCATAAAATTCATTGCAGAAGTCCATACATTCACATAATTTTCACGTTTACTAAAATATTTCAAATCAAAGCATAATAAAAATCATATTACAGTCCAACCGAAACAAACTACCTACACCTAGTGCATTCAAATTAAAACTTAGGTAATTTTCTTTTCATTCAATAATGGTATCCTAACTACAATGATGCATGAAGTATTAAAAACGTCTAAAAACCATGGTTGTCCTTTTTTATTTACTATAACTGGCTCTTCAAGCTCCTGTGAGTTACTAGAAAACTTCTTGCCTACATAGTTGATTATACTCATCAAAATATCATCACAACTATCACAGAAATCACAATTTCATAAAAGGAGTGTCAAATCATAAATCAAATTCGGCACATCACACAAAAAATAGAGTTAGATCACTCACAATATCAAGAGACAAAAAGAAACCTGACCTAACAGAGTCATTTTTGTAGTGGACTAGATTAAGGCCGTCCTAACATATACCTGCACTGAAGCCCATTGCGTGTAATATCCTAATCAAGTTTAACGGTTATATGGTCTCAGTGAATGCGCCATCACCAACCCATTAGGGGTTGTGGGTTCATTAAAGGAAAACCGACCCGAACAACATATTCATACAAAAATCTTAATATTATCACTACAAACTTGGTCCAAAAATTGCGGGACGGGACCTTGGGTAGGGTTTGAGTTGCTTATGCTTAGTATCGATCGTTCAAAATGAAAGTACAAAGATATCAATTACAAAAATATATTAACTAGTTTGTTATAGTGGTAATTACCGTACAATTAGATATGGTTAATAATCAAGTCTAACCCTCACTGTTGGCTTAAATAAAGTTTAAAAATAACCATTTGAACTCTGGTGATCAAAGGCTTGGAGAGGGGTTTGATTATCGAAACCGCCTAGTTGAAAACGTTTTGAACGCTGTAGAGAATCAAGGATGAATAGGAAGAGCGAATTATGAATGGAAAAGAATGCCTTTGATTAATGCAAAATTAGGGTTGACTACACATCCGAAATTCAAGGTTCTGTTTGACTACGGCTGGAAATCCTGACGCTGACCCAACCCTCGACCGACCAATCAGAATCTGCCTCCCTTGTCGCGAGTTGCATCACCCTGTCCGCCGGCGCAGCCAAGTCTCCGATGGCCGTATTAGATGCCGCTGGGATTTCAGCACCCGAATGGGGAGCACCAAGCAGCAGTTCCAAGGGTGTTCTCGGCGATGCCTTCACGTGTCGCTTCGACGGAGGACGTTGCTCCGCCGCAAATGGATGATTCAGTAGCATCTCAGCGCTCCATCTTTTCGTGGGATCCCTTTCGAAACATTTTTGTAGAAAATCTTTGCCCTCGTCGGATAAGTCTGTCGGAATATCGGGCACCTCCTCTCCCCGGCCGATTCTCCAGATTAAGGCGCAGATGTTCGAGTCCTCGCCGACATTCCAGGCTGCTTTTCCGGTGGTCATCTCGACGACGGCGCAGGCGAGAGCCCAAACGTCGCACGGTGACTCGTACATGTTTCTGGTGATGGATTCCGGCGCAATAGACTGAGGCGTCCCCCTCAACCCGACCATTCCTCCCTCCGTCCATACATCTTCCCCGGCCATCTTAACGAGCCCAAAGTCGGCAATCTTGGCGTCGCCATTTCCGACCACCAAAATATTTCCGAGCTTTACGTCGCAGTGGACCATTCCTTTGGAGTGAATGAAGTCCAGCCCTTTCAATATTGCTCTGGTGTGTCGCCGAACTAACGACTCCGGCAAACGACCGCCGTGATGGGCCAGTTGATCTAACAAACT
>QAOC01002474.1:62868-76223 GCA_003255005.1 Begonia fuchsioides
GTTTTTAACCTCATCAGTGATAAGGAAATCGACCTCTTTGGTATTCTGGAAACTAAATCCTTCCCGGAAAGCATGTTTCAATTTGTTAAAAGACTTCAAGGTTGGAAATTTCTTACCAATTTTAACCTCCATCCTTCTAGTCGGATTGCCATCCTCTGGAATGAGTCTAAGCTGGATATTAGCCTCCTGAGTTCGGATTCGCAGGTCATCCATCTCCATTCCACATGCAAATCCACCCATCAAACCTTCCTAATCTCCATTGTTTACGGCCTTCATTCCATCTCCGACAGGAAGCTCCTTTGGAATAACCTAACTAGTGCCAGAAATGTTTATAGCCACCCTTGGCTAATCATGGGTGATTTTAACTCCATTTTGAAACCTTCGGAGAGAATTGGTGGGGTTGCAGTAAATCCTAGAGAATGTTTTTGATTTTGGGGAATGCTGCCTAAACTTAGGCCTCTCGGATCTCCCCTCTTCCGGATTAAAATTTACTTGGACCAACAACAAGGTGTGGTCGAAGCTTGATAGAGCCATGGTTGACGATCTTTGGCGATGCTCTCTTCCCAATGCCACCTCCATCTTCCTTCCTCCTGGCCTTTCTGATCACTCTCCTTGCCTTGTGCATATCCTTTGTTCCTGCCTCGTAAGAGATCGAATTGGAAATTCTTTAATATGTGGACTGATCATCCAAGCTTTCTTCAAATTGTTTATGATTCTTGGAGTCTTCCTTCGAGCGGCTCCTTACAATATCAGCTCAAGTCCAAGCTTCACCTGTTGAAAGGAAAACTTAATGAGCTAAATCTCAAGCATTTCTCCCATATCTCCTCGAGAGCCGATCGTGCAAAGTCTATGCTCAAGGATGCCCAATCCTTATTGGACTCTTCTCCGGGTAATAGAGACTTGGCCAGTAAAATTCCTGAAATGAGGAAGCAAGTTGTCCTCCTTGCCTCAGCCGAAAAACTCTTTTATCAGCAAAAGGCAAAAAGTAAATACATCTTAGAAAGTGACAAATGTTCCAAATTCTTCCACTCGATTGTCAAGAAAAATCAAAAGAGAAATTTCATTCCCTCCGTCATAAACCAAAATGGCCTTCCTACAGATTCAATTGACCAAGTTCATGAGGAATTTGTGCAGTATTATAAGAATCTCATTGGCTGTCCGAGCAAGCTTGTCAAGCCAGACATCAATATTACTTGAAATGACCCTCTTCTTTCGGACTCTGGTTATAAAATCCTCACGGATCCAATATCTAGGAATGAAATTCAGCAAGCCCTTTTCAACATTGAAAATGATAAATCTCCCGGGCCTGACGGATATACCTCAAAGTTTTCTAAGGATACTTGGAATATAACCGGGGACCTCTTCTCCAATGCCGTCTCAGAATTTTTTTCTTCCTCCAAGCTCCTCAAGCAATGGAATCATGCGCTTATTTCCCTTATCCCAAAAACCCAATCCTCCCCCTCGGTTAAAGACTTACCTATCTCCTGTTGTTCAGTTTTTTATAAAGTGATCTCCAAGATTCTTGCTCGTAGAATCTCTTTGCCTCTTCTTCGTTTGATTGACTCGTGCCAAGCCGCCTTCATTAAAGGACGATCCATCACTTAAAACATCTTATTGATGCAAGAGCTTATGAGGAAATACAATGAAAAAAAAGGCCTCCCCGAGATGCATAATCAAAGCTGACCTTTCCAAAGCTTTTGATTCGGTAAATTGGTTCTTCCTTAGAGATGTTCTAGTCGGTTTGGGCTTTCCCCCTATCTTCGTTTCCTGGCTTTAAGAATGTTTCTCCACGGCCACCTATTCCATCTCAATCAATGGTGGGCTTTTTAAGGGCAGAAATGGTCTTAGACAGGAGACCCCCTATCCCCTTACCTATTTGTCATTTGTCTTGAATACCTCTCAAGATTAATCAAATCTAGAACTCGCAGCTCCAAATTCAATTTTCATCCTATGTGTGAGCATTTTGATATCACTCACTTGATCTATGCCGATGATCTCATGCTTCTAGCCCGTGGGGACCCCACTTCAGTTAAGATTCTCCTAGATTGCCTTTCAGACTTCGGTTCAGTCTCCGGGCTAAAGATGAACCTGGAAAAATCTAGTATTTTTGCTGCCGGAATTAGCTCTCAAGACCTTAATTAAATCTTCCGAATGTCGGGTTTAAAACCTGGATCCTTCCCCTTCAAATACCTTGGTATCCCTCTTTCGGCAGGAAATCTTCATTCAAATCATTACCTTCCATTCATTAGAAAGCTTACGGATAATATTATCGGCTGGAGTGCAGCATCCCTATCTTATGCAGGCCATCTTGAGCTCCTAAGATCAGTTTTACAAGGAGTTGAATGTTTCTGGATATCCATTTTTAACCTCCCTGCAATGATCAAATTAAAAGCTACTCAAATCTGCAGGAATTTCCTATGGGCCTCGGGAAAAGCGATTGTTGCCTGGTCCACTGTCTGTTTGCCTAAGATGGAGGGAGGTCTCGGACTTCGGGATCATGATTCTTGGAATAAAGCCTTCCACGCTAAAGCCATCTGGAACATTCAAGCCAATAAGGAATCTCTTTGGGCTAGATGGATTAATCATTTCTATTTAAAAGGAGTGGATTTTTGGAGTTGGTCCCCGGGTTATCGTGTCTCTCCTTTCATGAAAAACCTCATCCAAACTCGAGTTTTTCTCCTTGAAAAATTCACTTCTATTGACAAAGCAAAAGGTCTAATTGAAGCTTGGAAAAGAAAATCAAATGGCCATGGTTTATCACATCTATATCACTCCTTCAGGTCTTCTGAATCCCCTAAGTCGTGGGCCCCCCTTGTTTGGACAAAATGTGTTATTCCTAAGCACTCCTTCTTACTTTGGCTTGCAGCTCATGAAAGGCTTAAAACAAAAGATCAGCTAACGTTCTTGGGAATATCTGACCTTTGTTGTTTCTGCTCTCTTCATTCTGAATCCAATCGCCATCTCCTTTTCTCTTGCCCCTTCTCCAACTCGGTTTGGTCTATCATAAAAGCCAAATTTGGTCTACAAAGATCTCTTAGCACCCTAAAAAGTGCTTTCAAATGGACAAAGAAGGAAAACAAAGTAGATCATAGGAAAGCCAACCTGATGAAAATCACTCTTGCTGCCTCTGTTTACTACATTTGGAACGCTCGAAATGTCAAATTCTTTGAAGGGAAGACTTGGTCGGCAGAGCATGTTTCAAGAAAGATTGAAAAGCATGTTTTCAAAATGCTTTTCTCTCTTTATCCTAGGATGATTGAGCAAATCTCATCCACTCCGAAATGACAAGATCCTATCTCCACCCTTCCAGACTCATTCCTTTTTTTGTCTTCTTGCAGGTTTTTTGTAACAACCCTCGTTTATTTTAAGAATGATTTTAAAATGAAAGTGTTTAAGATTTTTCTTTATGAATGTTGGTTACGATTATGAATAATTGGAAGAAGAATACTCTGTCTGGGGTGTATCACACCGTGCACCGGCCCAAGTGTTTGGGTTTGATTGGTGTTTGTTTGATGGTTGCTAGGTTTAAGTAAAGTAATGAAGTAAGTTGGGGGGTCGACACAAATGGAAGTTTTGGTCGACCCCAGGATCGAAGAGGGGCGACCCTAGGATCGAAGAGGGGTTGACCCTAGGATTTAAGAGTGGTCGACACACTAGGACCATCCAGAATGTTTACAGTCGACCCCAGTATCGAAGAGGGGTCGACACACAATAGTCCTTTAGTATGTTTCCGGTCGACTCAAGGACCGAGCGGTCGACACAAGCCGCTCTCGGAAAACACTTTCTGTCGACACAACAGACAAGCGGTCGACACAAGTTGCTCTCGGGAAAACACTTTCGGTCTACACAACATACAAGCGGTCGACACATTCATACATGCCGTTGAAAAGTCATCCAAGACGTGGGGAAATCCGATCGGTGGATGTAAAGGAAAGGTTGATTTTCATTTAAGAAAGGAGATAAGAAGGCATGGTCTGCCATTTTCCTACCAGCACAACCTCTTCTCCCTATCTATTTACTCAGAGTTCTCTCGTCTGATAAGGGAGAGGGAGATTGAGAAATAAAAGAAGTTCTGTGAGAGAAAGTAGAGAGAAAAGAGAGATATCTCAGAGGAGAGGAGGAAACTCTAAAGTTTTCGTGAAGCTGAGGTTCAAGGTAATTTTTCTATCCTCTAAGTTTTCTTTTAAGTTCAGTAAGGATAATATGACGGTATTGGTTGAATTGATGGATAAAAATGAAGGATTTCATGTAGGTTGTTAGAAAACGAGTTGATTATGTGCAAGGTTAGGGTTTTTAAGATTCTGTCGATAAGTAGTAGGAATTAGAGTTTATGACCTGCATCAGAGTTAGAGTAAACTTGTAGAGTGATTTATAGCCGTTAAAATCACTCAATTAAGAATTATGTATAAAAAGTTATGGACATCGCAAGTCAGTGTACGGAAATTGGGGAGAGTTTGGGTTGACCCCTTGTAGTTTGGGTCGACCGATTCTCAAATTAAAAATACGACATCTCTGTTTTGTCGACATGGGTCGACCCCTAAAAGTTTGGGTCGACCCAATCGGGGTTCAAACAGCGAATGCCCTCTGTTTTGTCCACATAAGTCGACATGCGTTCATTTTATGAATTTGGTGTCTTCTAAGAAGTTATATTAGACTCCTTAAGGAACAATTTGACACCTTAATCATTAGGAATAGATCATTAACGAGGAAGTTATAGTCATTTGAAGTTAGAATGGAAAGTTAAGACTTTATGCAAATTCTGATCCGTATATGATTTATATATTTAGGTCATTTATTGGATTTAAAAGGGGCTCAAGTAGATTGATTCAAGAAATCAGCTAAAGTAAGTGGGACTACATTGCAAAGATTATGATTATGTTTGATGTGTGTTGCATGTTTGTTTGCATGACATGTTTGGTGATGTATGCTCATTTCATGTTATGTTTGATGTAATTTAAGTGATGTTTTCATAGTCACATGGTCATGGATCATAGTTTTACAAAATATGAACAAACTATTTTCATGCATTGATTTACAACGTAGTTTGAGGTAAACGAGGTATGATTGGTAGTATGGGACGCCAATTATGTTTCGTCTCCGATGAAATAAGAACTTGAATATAAGCAGAATAGTAAAGTAAATGATTATTACAGGTCTGAGCACTCCAAGTAGTAAGTAAGTGGGCCTGCCCCAGATCAGTAGAAGTTGAAGTAGGTGGAGGGAGTGTTGTTGAGATCCTGTAATATTTCCAAAGATAAAGAAGATATGAACCTAAGAAACGTGAATGAAATTATGCATTGTTTTAACGACATAGCATACTCATGCATTGCATTATATAGTTATGCTACTTTCTGAGCTTTAGGATCATAGTATAGGCTTTTCAATGTAGGGAATGTAATGGAGGAAATTGTGCAAGTGACTGACCAAGGAGTTATAGCAGAGGAGTGTCCGGATGATACGGTTTATTGAGCGAAGACCGACGGGGAGTGATGCATGACACACACACACTCGTGAAATAAACATGTTTTGAATGTTTTGAATATGTATATATTATTTTGGAGTGATGGATTAGAAAGCTTTTGAAATTAATGTATTTTGAATCATATACTTCCGCTGCAAGTTTACATTATCAAATGCTTATGTATTTTTTATAAAAGGTGGAATTCAAATCGTTGATTACAAAGAGCATATGTATGTTTTAATTCGACGGTTATCTTTTAAACTGTTTCTAAACTAAAGATAGTTTTCAGAAATTAAAGTAACGAGTTTTCCACCAAAGTAATGTAAGTAAGTAAGAACGCAGTAACGGACCGGTTCTCGGGTCGCCGAAGAATGTAAGTAAGTAAGTAAGAAAAGCAAGTAAGCGGTGACTCGGGAATCGGGTAGTTACAATTATGGTATCAGAGCAAAACACACACGAGTGAATAAGGGAACGAAAGGGTTAGTGTGTCGGGTTAAGTTGGTTCTCTAGAAAGCTCAATAACTGTATTATTTGCATACTCTTGTGTTATAAAAGGATAATGTTGAGAGACACTTACTTTGGAGTACTAACGATGTGATTGGTAATTGAAGGACTATGAGGGGAGGAAGAAGAAATAATCCAGAGGAGGGAACTAATGAGGCTGCTATTAACCAACTGTCAGAATTGGTTAACCGCCAGTTTCAACAATTGGAGTGAATGATGAATCGAGAAGAGCAAGGAGGAAATGGACGAAATCATAATGCTAGAGAGCTGAGCTGTGAGAGATTCAGGAAAATGAATCCTCCATCATTTAATGGACAGACCACAGACCCTGTGATGGCTGAGGAGTGGATTAGTTCTTTGGAGAAGATATTTCAGTATGCTAAGATTGAGGAAGGAGAAAAAGTTAATTGTGCAACCTTCTTGCTGACTATGTATGCAAGGAATTGGTGGGATACTGTTGAGGTAACTACCAATGTTCAAGAACTATCATGGGCTCAATTCAAGAAAATTTTCTATGACAAATATTTTAGTAGAGCCGATCAGAACAAAAAAGAAAATGGAGTTTATGCAACTGAAGCAGTGGGGATCAGTAGCTGAATATGTGCGAAAGTTTGAAGGTCTATCAAGGTTTGCTCCACAGCTGGTGGCAACCAATGAAGATAAAGTTGAGCAGTTTGTGCAAGGGTTAAAACTAGAAATTTATAAAGGAATAAAGACTTGGGGATCAGAGGATGCTCAATATTCGAAGGTTGTTTCCAAGGCTCTAGACCTTGAGGAAGCAAAATCAAAATTGGTGAAGCAACAACCGGGAACATCCCAAAGACGGTTCTTTCGAGAAGTCCAACCGCAACTGAGTAAACAATGGAAACCAGTGCCGGGGATGAAAAGGCCAAGTGAAAGTTCGAACGAGCAAGGGAAAGGAAAGCAAGTTAAAAGTCTGGGGCTGATATTGGAATGTCCCAAGTGCGATCGGAAGCATGCAGGAGAGTGTATGGCTGGATCTGGACGTTGTTTCATATGTAAAGAGATGGGACACATGGCGTGTGATTGTCCAAAGGCACCTCCAAACAAACCAGAACAGAAGAGGATAGCTGGTCGTGTTTTTGCAATGATTGATGCCGAGGAAGCGGACCATCCGGCCGTGGTGGAAGGTACATTATTAATTGATGGAATTAGTGCATTTTCATTGATAGATTCAAGAGCTACACATTCATTTATGTCTGAAGAGTTTTCTAAGAAGTTGAACCGGGTACCTGAGGTGGCAGAGCAGTTGTATGAAGTGATGCTACCTTTAGGTGACTGTCTACTATTAGATAGAGTAATTATAGATTGTGGGGTTCAAATCAATGATCGTATATTGGACGTTGAGTTCATTATAATAAAGATGAATGCATATGAAATTATTTTAGGAATGGACTCGCTGTTTCGACATTTTGCAACTATAAATTGCAGAACTAGAATAGTTAGTTTTCAACCTCCTACGTCAGATGCCTTTTATTTTCAAGCGACAGGGAATAAAAAGCAATTACCGATTGTATCGGCAGTACGGGCTTGGAGATTATTAAAGGGGGGCTGTATGGGATTTCTTGCAAGTATTGTGGATTGTCGTAAGAAGCCTGATCTTAAATTGCAAGAAAATCCAGTTGTTCAGGAGTTTTCAGAAGTGTTTTTAGATGATTTACCCGGACTACCTCCTGATCGAGAAATTGAATTTGTGGTAAACGTTTAACCCGGAACGGGACTAGTATCAAAGAATCTGTATCGAATGGCTCCAGCAGAAATGAAGGAGTTGAAGTGGCAGTTAGAGGAGTTATTGAGCAAGGGTTTTATACGCCATAGTTTCTCTCCCTGGGGAGCCCCTGTTTTGTTTATAAAGAAGAAGGACGAAACTCTAAGGATGTGTATCGACTATCGTGAATTAAACAAATTGACAGTGAAGAGTAAGTATCTTTTGCCTAGGATTGATGATTTGTTTGATCAATTGCAGGGTGCACAGGTATTTTCCAAGATTGACTTGCGGTCAGGATATTATCAGCTAAGAGTAAAGGAGGAAGATATTCCAAAGACTGCATTCAGAACCCGATATAGACATTACGAGTTCCCGGTAATGTCGTTCGGTTTGACAAATGCTCCAGCGGCGTTTATGGACCTTATGAATAGGGGATTCCATGAGTATCTCGATAAATTTGTCATTGTGTTCATCGATGATATTCTGGTATATTGTAAGTCGGAAGAGGAACATAAGGAGCATTTAAGTATGGTCTTAAGTATATTGAAGCAACATCAGTTATATGCCAAATTCTCTAAATGCGAATTTTGGTTAGATCAGGTGAATTTTCTGGGTCACGTGATTTCTAAAGAAGGTATATCCGTTGATCCAGTAAAGGTGGAAGCAGTTCTTGAATGGCCACGACCAAAGAATGTAACTGAAGTGTGAAGTTTCCTTGGTCTAGCAGGGTACTATAGAAGATTTATTAAAGGGTTTTCTAAGATTGCTACGCCATTTACGCGATTAACAAGGAAAAACATGAAGTTCTAGTGGTCAGAGGATTGTGAAAAGAGTTTTCAACTATTGAAGGACAAGTTAACCTTAGTACCAGTGCTAATACTTCCAATAGAAGGTGTAGATTTTAGCATATTTTGTGATGCGTCGTTGATGGGATTAGGATGTGTGCTGATGCAAGAAAGTAAGGTAATTGCTTATGCATCACGACAATTGAAAGATTATGAGAAGAACTATCCTACCCATGACCTAGAGTTGGCAGCAGTAGTTTTCGCCCTAAAGATCTGGAGACATTACTTATATGGACGTCATTGTGAGATATTTACGAACCATAAAAGTCTCAAGTATCTTTTCACACAAAAAGAGCTGAATTTAAGACAACGGCGATGGCTGGAATTTCTTAAAGACTACGATTTTGAAATTAAATATCATCCAGGAAAAGCTAATGTGGTTGCTGACGCACTGAGTAGGAAGGCAGTAGCAGCGCAGTCGGAGATGATGGGAATTTTGTTAGAAATTCGTAGTGAGCTGCAAAGGGCAGACATTGAAGTTATATCAGATCTAACAGTGCAGTTAGCTGCTTTAATTGTGAGACCAAATCTGTTTGATCGAATTGGAGAAATTCAAAAGGGGGATTCAAGGTATAAGCAATTTATAGCAGGACAGATGCAAAATTCTCATGAATATCAATGTTCAAAGGAAGGTGTACTTAAGTTTCGTGACAGGTGGTATGCTCCCCATAATGAAGAGTTAAAGAAAGAAATATTAAAGGAAGCTCATTCTTCAAAAATTTTGGTTCACCCAGGAAATACAAAGATGTATCAGGATTTGAAACAGTGTTTTCGGTGGCCGGGAATGAAAAAAGATATCGCAAAATATATTGAATCATGTGTTGTATGCCAACAGATAAAGGCAGAACATCAGAGGCCCGCAGGAATGCTGAAGTCATTGGTTATTCCGGAATGGAAATGGGACCACGTTTCTATGGATTTTGTAGTCGGATTGCCAACAACGATTAAAGGTCATGACAGTATTTGGGTGATTATTGATCGTTTGACAAAATCTGCTCATTTTATCACGGTAAGGACAAAATTTTCTGTGGAAAAATATGTTGAACTATATTTGCAGGAGATAATAAGATTACATGGAATTCTGGTTTCCATTGTATCTGATAGAGATCCAAAGTTTACTTCGAAATTTTGGAGGAGTTTGAACAAAGCCGTGGGAACAGAGTTGGCATTTAGCACGGCATTTCATCCTCAAACAGATGGCCAGACTGAGAGGACTATTCAAATCCTTAAGGATATGTTGCGCGCGTGTGTTATGGATTTTCATAAATCATGGAGCATGTTGTTACCCTTAGTAGAATTTTCGTATAACAACAGTTATCAATCGACTATTGGTATGGCTCCATTTGAGGCATTGTATGGAAGAAAGTGTAGATCTCCATCATTATGGGATGAGGTTGGGGAAAGTAAAATCTATGGACCTGAAATGATACAACAAAGAATGAACGCTGCCCAAGATCGTCAGAAAAACTATGCAGATCGGCGACAAAGAGCACTAGAATTTAAGGAGGGAGATTAAGTGTTTTTGAAAGTCTCGACATTCAAAGGCATGATGAGGTTTGGGCAGAAAGGTAAATTGGCACCAAGATTCATTGGACCATTTAATATTTTAAAGAGAGTGGGAAACATGGCTTATATGCTGCAATTACCGGAATACTTGGCAGGTGTTCACAATGTGTTCCATGTGTCAATGTTAAGAAAATGCATTCGTGATCCATCCCAAGTGATCGAAGCAGAGCAGATAGAAGTAGAGCCAACTATCAGTTATGAGGAGCAGCCAATAAGGATACTGGATACAAAGATGAAGGAGTTGCGGAACAAGCAAATTCCATTGGTGAAAGTTCTATGGCGAAATCATAACGTGGAAGAAGCCACCTGGGAAAGAGAACAAGAAATGAAGGAAAAGTATCGAGAGATGTTTGAAGTCTAAATTTTGAGGAAATTTTTTTTGTTAAGGAGGGTAGAATGTAATAACCCTTGTTTATTTTAAGAATTATGATTTTAAAATGAAAGTGTTTAAGATTTTTCTTTATGAATGTTGGTTACGATTATGAATAATTGGAAGAAGAATACTCTGTCTGAGGTGTATCACACCGTGCACCGGCCTAAGTGTTTGGGTTTGATTGGTGTTTGTTTGATGGTTGCTAGGTTTAAGTAAAGTAATGAAGTAAGTTGGGTTAAATACACTAAAGAATTTCCTTCAAGTAAGATCCGGTCGACCCCAGGATTTAGAAGGGGTCAACACAAATGGAAGTTTTGGTCTGGGGTCGACACTTTGTTTACCGGTCGACCCTAGGATTTAGGAGGGGTTGACACAATAGGACCATCCGGAACGTTTTCGGTCGACCCCAGGATCGAAGAGGGGTCGACACAATGAATGATTTTGGTCGACCCCAGGATCGAAGAGGGTTCGACACTTTGTTTACCGGTCGACCCTAGGATTTAGGAGGGGTCGACACAATAGGACCATCCGGAACGTTTTCGGTCGACCCCAGGATCGAAGAGGGGTCGACACACAATAGTCCTTTACTATGTTTCCGGTCGACCCCAGGACCGAGGGGTCGACACAAGTCGCTCTAGGGAACTTCCTTCGGTCGACACAAAGGAAGAGGGGTCGACACAACTAGAACTTTCGGTCGACCCCAGAACCGAGCGGTCGACACAAGCTGCTCTCGGGAAACACTTTCGGTCGACACAAGAGACAAGCGGTCGACACAAGTTGCTCTCGGGAAAACACTTTCGGTCGACACAACATACAAGCGGTCGACACATTCATACATGTCGTTGAAAAGTCAGTCAAGACGTTGGGAAATCCGATCGGTGGACGTAAAGGAAAGGTTGATTTTCGTTTAAGTAAGGAGATAAGAAGGCATGGTCTGCCATTTTCCTAACAGCACGACCTCTTCTCCCTATCTATTTACTCAGAGTTCTCTCGTCTGATAAGGGAGAGGGAGATTGAGAAATAAAAGAAGTTCTGTGAGAGAAAGTAGAGAGAAAAGAGAGATATCTCAGAGGAGAGGAGGAAATTCTGAAGTTTTCGTTAAGCTGAGGTTCAAGGTAATTTTTCTATCCTCTGAGTTTTCTTTTAAGTTCAGTAAGGATAATATGACGGTATTGGTTGAATTGATGAATAAAAATGAAGGATTTCATGTAGGTTGTTAGAAAACCAGTTGATTATGTGCAAGGTTGGAGTTTTTGAGATTCGGTCGATAAGTAGTAGGAATTAGAGTTTATGATCTTCATAAGAGTTAGACTAAACTCTTAGAGTGATTTATAGCCATTGAAATCACTCAATTCGGAATTCTGTATAAAAAGTTATGGACGTCCCAAGTCAGTGTACGGAAACTGGGGAGAATTTGCGTCGACCCCTTGTAGTTTGGGTCGACCGATTCTCAAATTAAAAATACGACGTCTCTGTTTTGTCGACATGGGTCGACCCCTAAAAGTTTGGGTCGACCCAATCGGGGTTCAAACAGCGAATGCCCCCTGTTTTGTCCACATAAGTCGACATGCGTTCATTTTATGAATTTAGTGTCTTCTAAGAAGTTATAGTAGACTCCTTAAGGAACAATTTGACACCTTAATCATCAGGAATAGATCATTAACGAGGAATTTATAGTCATTTGAAGTTGGAATGGAAAGTTAAGACTTTATGCAAATTCTGATTCGTATATGATTTATATATTTAGGTCATTTATTGGATTTAAAAGGGGCTCAAGTGGATTGATTCAAGAAAGAAGCTAAAGCAAGTGGGACTACATTGCAAAGATTAGGATTATGTTTGATGTGTGTTGCATATTTGTTTGCATGACATGTTTGGTGATGTATGCTTATTTCATGTTATGTTTGATGTAATTTAAGTGATGTTTTCATAGTCACATGGTCATGCATCATAGTTTTACAAAATATGAACGAACTATTTTCATGCATTGATTTACAACGTAGTTGGAGGTAGACGATGTATGATTTGTGGTATGGGACGCCAATTATATTTCGTCTCCGATGAAATAAAAACTTGAATATAAGCAGAATAGTAAAGTAAATGGTTATTACAGGCCTGAACACTCCAAGTAGTAAGTAAGTGGGCCTAGGCCCCAGATCAGTAGAAGTTGAAGTAGGTGGAGGGAGTGTTGTTGAGATCCTGTAATATTTCCAAAGATAAAGAAGATATGAACCTAAGAAACGTGAATGAAATTGTGCATTATTTTAACGACATAGCATACTCATGCATTGCATTATATAGTTATGCTACTTGCTGAGCTTTAGGCTCATAGTATAGGCTTTGCAATGTAGGGAATGTAATGGAGGAAATTGTGCAAGTGACTGACCAAGGAATTAGAGCAGAGGAAGGAGAAATTTATAAAGGAATAAAGACTTGGGGATCAGAGGATGCTCAATATTCGAAGGTTGTTTCCAAGGCTCTAGACCTTGAGGAAGAAGAATCAAAATTGGTAAAGCAACAACCGGGAACATCCCAAAGACGGTTCTTTCGAGAAGTCCAACCGCAACTGAGTCAGTGGCTTGGTTTGATTTGATTTTTAATGGATTGGAACCGACCTAATCATTTTTTGGTCTGAGACTCTCAATTCATAATTGACAAGCAACCCACCATCAATTTTTCAAACCTGACTTAAAATCTAGTTTGAATCGGTTTAGTGAAATCGATTCAGCAAAAATTGTTCAGAAAAAGTCAAATTCTCTTTTTATCAAATAATATACTAACTTGCGTCCAAATACTTTAAAAAAGAAATGACCAAGTTTACAAATATTGAGCTAATTGACTAATTTACATCCATTAAATATAAAATTAACTTCAATT
>QAOC01002504.1:0-18248 GCA_003255005.1 Begonia fuchsioides
TAGGTCGTTCAACTCTTGACATAATTGGAGCAAGTGAGGAAAAAAGGGAAGAGCGGTGAGATAATTAGAGGGTAAAAGCCAATTAAAAAGTGTAAAACACGAGTAACAAATTGGACTGACAAACTTATCTGAGCAAAACGTGCGAGTAAATGTTGTGAGGTCTATCTTATTATATATTTTTTTTCCTCTAACATTTTTTGCAGGTTTAACGTTTTACAAATTTCGAACTCTAACAACGGTGTTCCGACGCAATGCAATGACAGCCTTCAATTTAATATCTTGATAGGTGAAGTGAGAAAATTAATGAAAGACTAGTTTCACCGTCTCAATGATCTGTTGTATAAAATTTAAAACTGTCAACAACATTATCAAAAACCACTCAATGAAAATAGAAATCTTCCACAAAGAGGAAGATAAGACTCTTTACATGATACTCTTAATAAGGTAGATGACATTTCAGATGATGATATTTGGAGGAATCGAAGAAATTCTAGAAAAGCCTTTAACTGGACGGATGATAGCTTGAATACGTGAAGAGAGCTATTGATACGTGAATCCAAGATCAAAAAGACCTTTAGGGTTTAAGGGTTCAAGGTTTCAGAATTCTAATGTCAAGGGTTTAGTCTTTAAGGGCATAGTATTCAAGATTCCAAGGTTCAGGGTTCTAGGGGTCATTGTATAGGAGTTATGGATTAAAGGGTTCTAGAGTTTAGGGTTTAAGGTTCCAAGTTTCCTAGGTTCAAGGTTGAGGATTTTTTGTTCAAGGGTTACATGGTCTAGGATTAAGGGTTATGGTTCCCAAAGTTTAGGGTTCATGGTTTCAGGGTTAAGGGTTACAAGGTTTAGGGTTCTAGGGTTAAATATTCCTACATTATAGGGTTTAGTGTGTTGAGTTTCAAGCTTAAAGGGTTCTAGGGTTCCAGTGCTTAAAGTTAAGGGTTCTCAATTCTAGGGTTTAACGGTTCTAGATTCTAGGGTTGTAGGGTCCAGAGTTCAGAGTTCTAGGGTCCAGGGTTCTAAGGTTCTAGTGTCCAAGGTTCAGGGTCTAAGGTTCCAGGGTTCCAAGGTTCTTGGTTCAGATTTCTTAGGTTCAAGGGTTTCAGGGTTCAAAGTTTAGGATTCGGGGCTCAAGATTCAAGGGTACTAGTGTCAAGGGTTAAGGGGTCAGCATTCTAGGGTTTAGGGTTCTAGAGTTTCGAGGATCAAGGATTAGTGTTACAGGGTTTTTACTTATCAGTTGAGGATTCCAGGGTTCTAGGGTTCATGGTTTCATTGTTTGGGGTTCAAGGCTCAAGTGAGGAGGACATCACGAAGAGCAAAGGGAAATAACTAAATGCAACCGCTGCAAGCATGTAATGAAATATGACATGAGATTGAGCCAAAAGTTTGGTGAAAAACTAAGCAAATATATCCAAAAACTTCTTAATTGAGACAGCATTATTGTTCCAGACAACATTAAATTTAAATTCATGACATGCAGTCAAGTCCACATGGGACAATATGTCATTATTATGAATTAGACTATTATGTACTTACCTTATTTATTATAATGAATTATTGATAATATATGTTGCTTGGCATAAGGGAAGCAGGTGAGAAAATAGGTAAGAAATTTTTTGAGAAAGTCGTTGAGAAAGCGGGTAAGGTTGGGAGAAGAGAAATAAGGTGTGGAACAAGTCCAATAAATATGGAGGGAAAACTAGAGGCCAAAGTCATGCAAAAAGCATGTTGTAAAATGAATAAAAGGAGGGAAAATTTGGACCAATGAGAATTCAAGAACGTGCAACCCACGTTTCTTGAATCCCTTCAGCCAATTTTCCTTTCTTTCTTGGCCCTAAATACCCTTCTTTCAGCCAAATAAACCCTCATGCAAAACCCCACGCACGGCATACAAAAATCCAAAATAAACCTAGCCGAGAAACCCTCTCGGGTCGTGCTAGAATCTGTTCTTCCGGCTCCTTAAGATCACATCGGATCTGCAAGGTCTCAAACTCCATCAAATAGTCTTCGACCGAGAGGTGCTCTTGTTTCAAATTTTGGAGTTGGTAAAAGAACTCTTGTCTATAGTGGCTAGGGACAAATCTCCTCTTCATGTGCATCTTCATGGTTCTCCAAGTAGTTATCTCTTCTTCATGGTCACGCCTCCTTTGTGCTCTCAAACTATCCCACCATAAGCTTGCATAACCGTGGAGCTCCAAAGCTACTAGCTGAAATTTAGACTTCTCCGAGTAATTGTAACAATCAAAGACTTTGTCTACTTTATCTACCCAAGTCAAATATGCATCTCCATCACAAGAACCATTAAATGGGGGAACACTTAACTTCACATTCCTCAAATCATCCTCACGGAGTTGTCTATCCCGTGGTTCAAACTCATCCTCCGAATCTTCAACTTCATACAATCGGGTTCGAGCTCCTCTGGCTCTATTACCTGGAGTAACCGGGGGAGGTGGCCGTGGAGGATTTGGAGTCTCCATCCTTTGCAACAATATGTCCAACCTTTGGTTGATGCCTTCTATTTGGCTCTAAAAATCGGACTCACGTTCTTGAGATGATGTTGGCGGAGGAGGTGGTTCACTTGTGGAAGGGAGGTCTTGGCTAGGCTGTAAAACAGCCCCACTCCGAGTGGTCATGCCACAACTTTTATGAGCCATTGAATCAGTGGAAAGGAAGGTTTAATAGTAGGGAAAACAAGGAAAGGAAGAGCTGTGCTCTGATACCAAATGACACGCTCCACGAATGCGGAAGTGTCGGGATAGAAGAAAGCAATGCAATCTGCCATTGAGAAGAAGGACTAAAATAGAAATAGGGGATTGTGGCAGTTAGAACTCCAATTTCATACAGGATTTTTGGCTGAAATTTTGGGGACTTAGACTTTAGGGAAGGAACTAAGTTTGGTCAAGATTTAGAGTGAAAGCACGTGTGGGTTAAAAAATGGCACGGGGACACATTTAGAGGCACAAACAGACAAAATTACCAATTGGAAGAGCATTAGGTGGGAGAGACGTTTGCACAACTCCCAATGCCGGTTACCTGAGAAGGTGAAATTTGGCAGAAACCAATTTCAACGAAAGAGGAATGAATTGCACTTGATTAGAGGGAAAAATCACGGGTAGAATAAAAGATACGAGGGATTAAAAATTGGTCGACAGAACTGTCAAAATTCAGGTACTCAGGTGAAGGACAGAGGATAGATGCATGCACAACTTTTAATTGGGAAGACCTGGGAGTGAGATGAATAGCCAATACTTCAAGACGTGAAATAAGAACTCACAGCCAGATTTTGAGGATTTTAGGACGAGGGAAACAGAAAATAGCACAGGAGACACTTTGGGGACTCAAACAGATTCTCGGGTAAATTAAAATGGCAGCAACCAATAAGAAAACAACCAAGAACCAAAATACATAAACGGGATGAAGGCTATATAACTTCCAAGCTTACATTGATCCTAAGCAAGTGAGGAGGAAGGTTGGAATAAAGGCTAAGTGACTCTAGCAAGGCACCAACACCAAAGACAGCAAGGAAGATTGGATATTACTCACCAAAATCCCAAGAAGCCGTGAGAAAAGAGGGTTTGAGAGCTTCAAAGCTTCTGCAAATTTTCCAATACTTTTCTATCTTTCAAAATTCCGAGAAGAAAGGAATAAAACCCTTCTTCCCACGAGCTACATGGAGAAAATAATTACTACCTACGTTTCAAAGTACTTAGCAAACCTAAAAGCATGGCAAGTGGACCCCTCCCTTGACTTCTACACCTCAAGAAGAGATGGAACTCTAAGGTATGGTGTACCCCCATTCCTTAATGTTCCCTAATCTTTTCCACTTGCTTCCACGTAATTTAGCACAAAAATAAAATGGATGACAAGTTTCTTGCATGGTTTCTACGAAAAACCATGCAACTATTTTACAAAAAGGCACAAGTAATTCAAGCAAAGCAAAATATCTCCTAGAAGTGAACAAGCACACCCCCAATGCTGAACCACCCTTGCCTTGGATATGTTGGACTCTAATCTCTTCTCGGGTTTGTTGGCCTCCAACCCAAGCTCAAAGTGTGGAAAGGTTTTAGGCATGGCTCGGTCCACCACTTGAAGGAGTGCTCAAAACTAATCAGTTTTGTTCAATTGTATCCTCTTTGGGCCACCCTCGAACAGCTTCCTCCTTGGTCCACAATTGTATAGCTTTCCCTCCCATGCTGGCCATAGTGTAGTCGGTATTCCCTTCCTTCGGAGTGGGACAAGGCCGAGGCTCAGGTAGGTTGTTCTGGCAAGGAACATTATGGACTTTGGTTGTCAATTCCTTCTCTTCAAATTCCCAATGCAAGCAATGTTTGGGAAGCTCTTTGTCATGAGTTGAGGGAGCATCTAAGAGGTCCAAAGGGGGAAATGTCACACCTGCAAAATCGACAAACATGTTAGCAAAACTCCTTGCTCGGCTACGGGTGGTCATTCCATCCGGCGGATGGTGGCGCCCGGGCATATCAGGTTCCAAGGTTCAGGGTTCCAGGTTTGACGGTGGTAGGGCTAATGGTTCTTGGATTCAGGGGTTAGAGTTCAAGGGTGGTTCATGGTTCAATGGTTTAGGTTTGACGTTTTAGGATTCAAGGTTTTAAGGTTCTAGGATTCAAGGGTTATAGGTTCCCGGGTGCAACGTTCATGGTTCATGGTTTCATTGTTCTAGAGTTATGGGTTTAGCATTAAGGGTTCCAAGGTTCAGGCTTCCAGGTTTTAGGTTTTAGCTTTCTAAGGTTCAGGGTTTTAAGGTTCTAGGGTTTATGGTTTAGTGCGAGGTTTCTAGGGTTCAGGGTTCTAGGATTTGGAGTTCAGGATTTAGGGTTTCGGGGTTCCAGAGTCTAGAGTTCATTGGTCAGGGTTTCAAGGTTCATGTATCTAGGATTCATGGTTCAGTGTTGAGGTTTTAAGGTTCAGTGTTCATGGATTTTGGGCTCTAGGGTAAGGGTTCCATGGTTGCATATTTCAAGGATTAGAGTTCTAGGTGTAGAGTTCAGAGTTCTAGGGTTTAGGGTTTTGGGTTTAGGGTTCCAAGGTTAATGTTCAAGGGTTTAAGTTTTCCAATGTTCAGGGTCTAGGGATCATGATTTAGGGTTTAGGGTTCAGAGTTCAGGGTTTAAGGGTTCCAAGTTTCCACGGTCTAGGGTTAGTGGTTCTAGAGTTTAGGGGTTAAGCTTCCAAGGTTAAGGGTTCCAAGGTTCAGGGTTTAGGGTTCTAGGTTCAAAGTTCTAAGGTTTGAGCATTCTAGGTTTCAGGGTTTGAGGTTTCTAGTGTGCAAGATTCAAGGTTCAAGCTTTCCAGGGTCATAGGATTTAAGGTCCAAGGTTCAAAGGTTCAGGGTTCTAGGTTCAAGGTTCAAAGGTTCAGGGTTCTAGGTTCAAGGTTCAAAGGTTCAGGGTTCTAGGTTCAAGGTTCCAAGGTTTAGGGTTCCAGAGTGTTCAAGGGTTTCACATATTAAAGTTTAGGGTTACGGGTTTAAAAGTCCAAAATTAAGTGTTCATGATTCAAAGGTCTACGGTTCAGGGTTCATAGTTAACAGTTTAATGTCAAAGGTTCAGGGTTCCAAGATTCAAGTTTCCAGGGTTTATAGATCTAGGGTTTAAGGTGTAACAGTTAAAAATTTCAGAGTTAAGAGTTCAAGTGTCCCAAGTGAAGGGTTCAAGGTTCAAGGGTCTAGGGTTCAGGGTTTACAGGTCAGGTTTCCATGGTTCAAGGTTCTAGCGTTCATGGTATAGGGTCAAGAGTTCATGGTTCAGGGTTAATGGTTCTAGGGTTTTAAGGCTTTAGGTTCAAAGTTCTAGAGTTTAAGGGTCCAAGGTTCTAGGGTTAAAAGGTTTAGGGTTCAGGGTTCATAGTTCATGGTTCAAGAGTTCCAAGGTCAAGGGTTTAAGGTTTCATGGTTTCACTGTTTAAGGTTCTAGGGTTAAGGGTAAAGGGTTCCAGGGTTCAAGGGTTTAGGGTGCAAGGTACCAGGGTTCAAGGTTCCTTGTTTGAGGGTTTAGGGTTCCAAGGTTCTAGGGTTCATAGTAGAAGGTTCAAAGGTTTAAGGTTTAGGGTTCTAGGGTTTAGGGTGCTAAGGTTCATGGTTCATGGTTTTCAGTTCATGAGTTCACAATCAAGATTCAGGGTTCTACGGTTCAAGGTTTAAGGTTTCCAAGGTTCTAGGGTTCATGGTAGAAGGTTCAAAGGTTTAGGGTTTAGGGTTCTAGGGTTCAGGGTTCTAAGGTTCATGGTTCATGGTTTTCAGTTCATGGGTTCACAATCAAGATTAAGGGTTCTACGGTTTAAGGTTTAAGGTTTCCAAGGTTAAGTGCTCAGGGATGAAAGGCACATGTTTTAGGGTTTTGAGGGTTTAAGGTTTTAAGGTTACAAGGTTCCAGGGCTTTAGGGTGTAGGGTTTTGTGTTTATGGTTCAAGGTTCAAAGTTCAAGGTTTAGGGTTCATGGTTTAGGGTTATAGGGTTTTAAGATTTAGGGTTCAAGGCTTAAGGGCTTACTGTTTAGGGTTAATTGTTTAGGGGTCTAGGGTTCAAGGGTTCAAGGGTTTTAGGGCTTAGGGTTTAGGGTTTAGGGTTCATAGTTTCAACGATTCTAAGTTTCCAAGGTTCCAAGGTTTAGGGTTCAAAGGTTTCTGGTTCGATGGTTTAGGTTTTCAAGGTTAAAGGTTTAGGGTTTAAGGGTTTAGGGTTAGAGGGTTCCAAGGTTCCAAAGTTTATGGTTAAGTTTTCAAAGTTCCAAGTTTCCAGTCTCTAGGGTTTAGGGTTTAGAGTGTTTAGGTTCCAAGGTCCAGGGTTCTAAGGTTCAGGGACTAGGGTTCCACTATTCAAGGTTCAGTGCTCAAGGTTCAAAGGTTGAGGGTTTCAAGGTTTAGAGTTCAAAGTTCTATGGTTCAGGGACTAGGGTTCCACTATTCAAAGTTCAGTGCTCAAGGTTCAAAGGTTTATGGTTCAAGGTTTAGGGGGTTCTAGGGTTAGAGTTAAGGGTTCTAGGGTTCTAGGGTTCAAGTTTCCAGGGTTGAGGGTTTCAATGTTCAAGGTTCCAAAGTTTAGGGTTTTAGGGTTCAGGGTTCTGATGTTAAGGGTTCAAATTTTTTTTGTTCAAGGGTTTAGGTTTCAACGTTACAAGGTTCCAAGTATCTAGGGTTTAGAGTTTCTAAGGTTTATGGTTTCAAGGTTACACGGTTTCAGGGTTCGAGAGTTTTAAGTTAAGGATTTAGAGTTTTAGGGTTATAGGGTTGCATGATTCAGGTTTCTATGGTCAATGGTTAAGGGTCTAGGGTTTCAGGTTTAGGGTTTCAAGGTTCAGGGTTCCAGGGTTTAGGGTTCTGGGTTCCAAAGTTGAATGGTTCAGAGTTTAATGTTCTAGAGTTCAAGAATTTAAGGGTTCAGGGTTTAGAGTTCTAGGGTTCATGGGTTTCAGTGATAAAGTTTAAGGTTCAGGGTTCAAGGGTTTCTAGGGTTTAATGTTTAGGGATAGGGTTCAGGGCTCAGGATTCAAGGGTACTTGGGTCAAGGGTTGACGATTCCAGGGTTCAGCGTTTCAAGTTTACAAGGTTACAAGGTTCTTGGCTCAGGATTCAATGTTCAGGGTTCAAGGTTACAAGTTTTAAGGTTAGGAGTTACGAGTTCCAAGGTTCCAGGCTTTAGGGTGTTACGTTTAAAGTTATAGGGTTCATGGTTTAATGTTCCAGAGTTCCAGGGTCTAGCGTTAAGGCTTCTAGAGTTCAGGGTTCAGTGATGGCTCCTTGAGGTATGTCTCTATGATGGCTCCTTGGCATGTCATTTCAGGTTTCAAGATTCTGTAGTTTATGGTTTCAAGGTTTAGGGTTCAAGGTTTACGGTTCGGGGTTCTAGGGTTTAAGGTTTAAGGTTACATGGTCCAAAGTTTAGCATTTAAGGGTTCCAAGGTTCTAGTGTATTGGGTTTAAGGTTCGGGGTTCCAAAGTTAAGGATTCTATGGTTTGGGTTTAGGGTTAAGGATTCAATGTCCATAGTTATGAGTTTCACAATTTAGGGTTAAACATTGTAGGAATCATGGTTCTGTAATTTAGGTTTTAGAGTTTTCAGGTTGCAGGGTTTTGTTTCTAGGGTTTAGGGTTCTAAGTTTCAAGATCCAAGGTTCAGGGTTCTATGAATAAGGGTTCAAACTTTAAAATTCAAAGGTTCAAGGGTCCAAAGTCAAGGGTTGTTAGGTTCCAAGTGGGTTCAAGATTAATGGTTCTAAGGTTCAGTGTTATAGGGTTTAATGTTTAAAATTCTAGAGGTTAGGATTCTAGAGTTCCAAGGTCAAGGGTTCATGGTTTCAAGGTATAGGGTTCAAGGTTCTAAAGTTTAGGGTTCTAGGGTTCAAAGATAAGGGTTTATGGGTCTTGGCATAATAGTTGATGGGTTTAGGGTACGATGTTCTAGGAATCCATGGTTTAGAGTTAAGGGTTCACAATTTTAGGGTTTAGGGATTAAGATTCAAAGGTTCCAGGGTTCAAGGTTTAGGCTTCCAAGGTTCACGGTTCTAGGGTTCTAGGATGTAGGGTTCAGGATTCCAGAGTATAAGGTTCGGAGTTTAGGGTTAAGGTTTTAATTGTTCAAGGTTTAAGGGTTCATAGTTATTATTTTCGGATTGAAGGATCTTATGGTTGAAAGCTCAAGGTTCATTGTTCAAGAGGTTTTAGTGTCCTCAGTTAAAGATTCAGTGTATAAAGATCCAAGGTTTAAAGGTTAAGGGTTAAGGATTAACATTATTTTAGGGTTCAGTGTTCAGGGTCCATGGTTCAGGATTCAAGCTTTAGGGTTTAGGGTTAAGGGTTGCAAGGTTAAGAGTTCCAGTGTTGAGGGTTCTAGGGTTCAGGGGTTTAGAGTTAAGAGTTCAGAGATTTAAGGTTCTAGGATTCAGGGTCCCAGGTTATAAGGTTCAAGGTTTCAAGGTTCCAGGTTCCAAGGTTATAGGTTCTCGAGTACAATGTTCTTCGTTCATAGTTCTGAGGTTTAGTGTTTTGGGTTCCATGGTTTCAAGGTTCAGGGTTCAAGGTTAGGGTTTAAAGATTAAGGCTTCCATGGTTAAGGGTTTATATTTTTAGGGTTCAACTTTCTAGGGTTCATTGTTCATAGTTTAGGGTTTAGGGTTTGATGTTTCAAGAATCCAGGGTACATAGTTAAAGGTTCACAGTTCTAGGGCTAGGGTTCAAGCTCTAAAGGTTTCGAGGTTCTGAGGTTCAGGGTTCAAGGGTTAGGGTTCATGGTTCTAGGGTTTAGGTTTCTAGGGTTCGTCGGTTCTAGGATCTAGGGTTCCAGGGTTTTCATTGTTCAGGGTTTTAAGGGTTCAGGGTTGAGTTTCTAGGAATCAAGGGTTTTAGGTTTCAAACCTCAAGGTACAAGGTTAAAGAGGTTCTAGTGTGAAAAATTAAGGATTCAGGGTTTATGGTGTAAGGGTTAGGGTTCTGTGTAAGGGTCTAGGGCTCAAGGTTTTGGGTTTTGGGTTTTGGGTTTTAGGTTTTGGGTTAATTGTTCCAAGGTTCAGGGTTCCAAAGTTAAGGTTTCTAGGGTTCAAAAGTTTAGAGTTCCAGGGTTCAGAGTTCCTTGGTTCAGAGTTCCAGGGTTCAGTGTTTAGGGCTCTAGAGTTCAAAGTTTTAAGGTTTCATTGTTCTAGGGTAGCAGGTTCCAAGGTACAATGTTCTTCGTTCATGCTTTCTGGGTTTAGAAGTTAGGTTTCCAAGGTTCTAGGGTTATAGGTTCAGGGTTAAGGGTTCCAATGTTGAGGCTTTTACGATTAAGGATTCAGTATACTAGGGTTCAGGGTTTCAGATTTCAAGGGTTCAGGGTTAAGGAGTCTGGGTTCTAGGGTTCACAGTTTAGGGTTTAAGGGTTTTGGAATTTTAGGGTTCTGAGATTCTAGGGTATAAGGTTCATGGTTCAGGGATTAGGTTTAGGGTTCAAGGGTTCCATTGTTTAATGATTAGGGTCCTAGAGTCAACAGTTCTAAGGTTCCACAATTTCATGGTTCCACGATTCTGGAGTTCAGGGTTCAAGGTTCCAGGGTTCTAAGGTTTAGGGTTCAATTTCAAAGGTCTATGGTTCCATGGTTTAGTTCTGGGTTCAAGGTTCAAAGGTTAAGGTTTAAGGGTTGAAGTTTGCCAAGGTTCAGGGTCTAGGGATTAAGATTAAGAGTTCATGGTTCAAGGGTTTCAGGTTTCCATGGTCTAGGGTTAAGGGTTTCACGATTCAGGGTTTAAGGTTTAGAGTTCTAGGGTTCAGGCTCAAGGTTTTGCGGTTCCATGGTTTAAGGTTTAGGCTTCCAAGGTTCAGGGTCTGGGGTTCTAGGGTTCAAGATTCCAAGGTTTAAAGTTTTAAGGTTTGAGCGTTCTAGGGGGTTCAGCCTTCCAACGCTCCATGGTCCAAAATTTAGAGTTCTAGGTTTCCTAGGTCACAGGATTTAAGGTTTCAGGGTTCATAGTTCAAGGTTCCATTATTAATTGTTCCAGGATATATAGATCTATGATTTAGGGTTTCACAGATCAAACTTCAGGGTTAAGAGTTCAAGGGTCTAAAGTTTAGTGTTGAGGGTTCAAGGGTCCAGGGTTTAGGGTTTACAGTATAGAGTTCTAAGTTTCAGGTTTTGGGGTTCATGATTTAGAGTTCATCATTCAGGGTCAAAGGTTTTAGGATTCAGAGTTCAAGGTTCAGTTATCTAAGGTTTAGGGTTAAGAGTTATAAGCTTTAAGTGTTCCTGATTCCAGAGTTTTAAGGTCAAGGTTCAGGGTTTTGTGGTATAGGGTTCAGGGTTCCAAGGTTGAGGGTTCTAGGGTTCAAGGTTCATAATTCATGATTCAAGGGTCTAAGGTAAAGGGATCTAGGGTTTAGGGTTCAAGGTTTCAACCCTTCAGTGTTAAGGATTCAGGATTTATGGTTTTAGTATTCAAATTTCAAGGTATAATGACACGCTCGGGGAAGATAAGGCAAATGCGAACACAATTGCAATCTGCCGAGAATAGTAGGGTCAGCAGAAACATGGGAGAATACTGGACGAGGCCACAAATGGACCCGTGCGTTTGGGCTAATATTTGGTGGACTTAAACCTAAGAGAATGGGCTAACTTTGGTTAAATTTTCAGAGTGAAATCACGTGGATAACTTAAAATGGCACGGGGTGATTTTCTGGTGCACAAACAGACAAAACTATCTTAGGCAGTGCAGAAGGTATGGGATGATCTCTACACAACTACCAATGCAGGGAGTATGTGAAGGTGAAAATTGGTAGAAATTACCTTCAACGAAAGAGGAAGGAAATGCATTTTGTTGGAGGGAAAAAGCATAGGTAGAATAAAAGATATGTGAGATGGAAGATTGGTCGACAGAACTGCCAAGATTCAGACACTCGGGTGAAGGGCAGTGGAAAGATGCATGCACAAATTTTAATTGATCAGCCCTGGGAGTGAAATGAATAAGCCAAAATTTTAAGCTATGAAGGAGCAACTAACAGCCAAAATTTCATAAAATTAGCACACGAAAAACACAAGTCGGCACGGGGTGGCTTTTGATGCACAAAATCTACTCGGTAATGAAACAACAACAACAATAACACCAAAGCAGCAAAAGATCCGAAAACAAATGGGATGGAGTGAGGGCTATGGGACTTCCAAGCTTGCCTTAATCCTAATCAAGTGAGGAGGAAGGTTGGAACAAAGGATTAATGACTCTAGCAAGACACCAACACCAATGACAAAAGAAGGCTAAGGATATTACTCACCTAAGCTTCGGTTTGCCGTGAGAAAAAAAAGGGGCTTGAGAGCTCAAAGCTTCTTCAAAGTTTCATCCAAATTTTTTCTGCTTTACAGTAGACGTGGAGGAGGGTTTCATACTCCCTCCAAATTACACAAAAGAAATAAACAAAAATAAAAACCTAAAATTAGGGCAAATGAGTGGCTAATGTAGGTGTTAGGTGGGAAAAGGGCCCCACCATCCACTTGCAAACCACCCAAACCCTAACTCACGTCCAACTACAATGCAAACACAAAGGAACTTGGAAGAATAGAACCTTCCATTAGTTCCAATAAAAGGGGGGGAGGGGGTTGGATTGGTTCAAACCGAACCAAAATCCAACAAGAATGGTTCAAACCGAACCATCCCTTAGGCAAAACTTCAAACCCTATAATAAATACATTATTACATGTATCTCAAACAAGAAAATATCTCCAAGTGGACAGGTAAACCTTCAAAGCTGGATCACCCTTGTTCTTGAATTATTGGGCTCCAAACCGTGCTCAAAATGAAGGAGGCTTTAACTCTGGTTTGGTCCATCACTTGACGGGTTGTCTATGGACAGTTGGATAAGGTCACTTGCTTCCTTCTTGGACCAAGGTGGAGCAGCTGCTGCTTCTTGGGCTGGACAAAGATGCAATTGGTCTTCCTTCTCTTTTGGGGCAAAACATGGCCATGGATCGGACTCCATAGGTTGGATGCTCTCGGGCAACTACCTGTTCTGGAGGCCTCTGTAATGGCGATGGTTGACCAGGTAATCTTTGTCCAAAATTGATGATCTTCCCCATGATGGAAACCTTAGGATGTTGGCCACATTGTTGTAGAATCATGCTTGGCAAAATCAGGTCTGGAAGGTGTTCGAAACAGCCGCACAACCCCCAGAGGTCATCCTGGGCCGAAACCAAAAATGGTGCTATCATCACCTAGGATGGTTGGATCATCCTTTTCATTTTGGCACCTACAAAATTAGAACATTTTTTAGACAAAATATTGACTCGGCCTTGGCTTAGAAACCCGAGACCAAGTCCATGGTGCTAGAGCCTTCTGCTTCTAGATGTGCTAATCCGTGGCACATCATATAAGGGTTCCAATTTTTAGGGTTTAGGGTTTTAAGGTTCAGGGTTCAAGGGTTATGGTTCATGGTTCTAGGGTTCAGGGTTAAGAGTTCCAAGATTGTTGGGTTTAGAATTCCAAGATCTAGAGTTACGGGTTTAAGGGTTCCATGGTTCAGGGTTCTAGGATTCAGGGTTCGGGGTTCGTGGTTCAGAGTTCTAGGGTTTTAGCATTCCAAGGTTAAAGGTTCTTGGGTTCGTACATCCAAGGTTCAAGGTTCAAGGTTCAAGGTTCAAGGTTTCCAAGGTTCAAGGGTTCAAGGTCCAAGGTTCTAGGGTTCTTAGGTTTTGGGTACAAGTTTCCAGGGTTAAGGGTTTATGGTTAAAAGGTTCTAAGGTTCACTGTTCAGTGTTAAGGGTTCCAATTTTTAGGGTTCCAGGGTAAGGGTTCTAGGGTTCAGGGTTCTAGGGTTTAATATTCAGAGTTCCACAATTCATGGTTTAAGATTTTAAGATTCCAAGTAAAAAAGTTCAGGGCTTCAGGGTTCATGGTTCAAAGGTTGATGGTTAAGGGTTTGGATGGTTTAATGTTTGAAGGTCATGAGGTTCTATGGTTCCAAGTTGCAGGGTTCTAGGTTTAGGGTTACAGAGTTAAAGGCTATGGGTTCTGAGGTTCCAAGGTTGTGGTTTTAGGGTTTTGGGTTCTAAGGCTATGGATTCGAGGATATAAGGTTGAAGGGTTCACGGTTTAGATTTCAAGGGTTCACGGTTCCAAAGTTTCAAGGTCAAGGGCTAATGGTTCAGGGTTCAAGGGTCTCGGGTTAAGGGTTCTAGGGTTTTAAGATTTATGGTTCAAGGTTTTAGAATTCCAGGGTCCAGGGTTCAAGGTTCATTTGTTCCAGAATTCAGGGTTTACGATTTTAATGTTCAGGGTTCTAAATTAGCGTTCAAAGTTTTTTGGTTTAGGGTTCTATTATTCCAGGTTAAGAGTTCCAGGGTTCAAAGGTTCCATGGTTCCATGGTTCAGGGTTTCATGGTTTCAAGATCTAGGGTTCAGGGTTCTAAGGGACCGGGGTTCTAAGGGTCCAGGGTGCAAGTTTAAAGATTCCATGTTTCAAGGTCAAAGATTTAAAGGTTCTAGGGTTCAAGGTCCAGGGTTCCCGTTTTAGGGGTTCAAGGGTTCAAGGTTTCATGGTTCAAGGGTTCATGGTTCTAGGGGTTCAAGGGTTTTGTTGTTGGAAGCTCAAAGTTAAGGTTTTAATGTTGTTCTAGTGTCCAAATATCAGGGTTCAGGGTTCAAGATTTAAGGGTTCCAAGGTGACACAGAATGGAGGGGGTTTAGATTTAGGAAGTGGGAAAATCGAGTTAAGTTATATGGAAAATGATAATCCGATAATTCCATAATCGGGACTGGAATTTGGACGGCGATAACTCAACGATAAGATCGATTTTCAGGCTGAAATTTTGATTGGAACTCTAGGAAGAAGCTAGGTGATAGCCCTCCAAAAATGAAGGAAATCATGTGGATGGATCGGTCGGAATGCAATGGAACAGTAACGGTGGGCAGCAGTGGCCGGAAATTGACAACCGGCGGAAGAATTGAAATATCAAACAAAATCAAAGATGGAAGAAGGTGTTGATGGACTTCAAGCTCACCCTATGACCTTGAGAAAGGCTAGAGACTTTGAAGCAAAAAGACAACCCCAGCTCGGAGGAGGGAGCTCTTGAAGAACCACGGTGGCCGGAGGATCACCGGCTGCCGATTGAAGTTGGAAAATGTCCCGTGAGAGGGAGAGCTAAAAGGTTACTTAATTCAAATTCAAAATTACCTTACAATCATGCAATAAGGGAGGTTTTATCTGCTGAGAAGAGTGGGAAAAAGGGAGGGAAAATTGAGGGGCAAAGGCATGTAACTTGCTTGCTAGAAATTGAAATAAAGGAGGGAAAATTAGACCAATGAGATTTCAAGAATGTGAAAGCCACGTGATCTTGAATCTCCTCAGCTAATTTTCCCTTCTTCCTTGGCCCAAAATACCCTTCATTTAGCCAAAAATTCCTCATGCAAAACCCCATCCAAGCATGCAAAAATAAACAAAATAAAACCTAGCCGAGAAACCCTCTCAGGTTCTCAAAATATCCAACGTAAAATTCACCTAAAAATTAAGCTAAAAATGCGATAAAATTCCTTCAATCCATGTAAATGCTGGTGAGTTTAGTCGTGGAACCCTTGATCACTTTTGCATGAGACTGCAACTCGCCATGCAATGTGATACTTCAATCGGGTTCAGGTTTAGGCTTCATTCTGAAGCTCTCGATTTTTGGTTGAAAATCCACCTTTTCTCCATGCTAAATTTACATGTGTTTTGACCTTATTTGATCCTCCAAAGTTTACTTAGAAATGTATAATTCTTCAATTAATTTTCTTGCAAAATTAACAAACATATTAAAAAAATTCCGAGCTCGGGCTCGAGTGATAGCTCTGCTTGGCATGCCAATCTATGGCATGTCACAAGGTTCAGTGTTCACTATTTGAGGGTTCATGATTCCAGGATTTCAAGGTTCACAGAAGATTGTAGGATTTAGGGTTTTAGCGTTATAGGGTTCAGGATGGTACTGGGTTCATGATTAAGGGTTCCAAGTTTGAGGGTTCTAAGGTTCAATGTTTAGGGATTTAGGGTTCACGGTTATAGCTTTCCAAGGTTAAGGGTTAAGGATTCAAAATTTAGGGTTGCAAGGTATAGGGTTTGGGATTTTTACGGTTAAAGTTTAAAGGTTACTAGGTTCCAGGGCTACAAGGTTTAAGGTCTTGTGTTATGGTTCAAGACCTAAAAGTTCAAGGTTCTAACATTCTAGGATTCAAGGTTTAGGGTTCTATGGTTTACGTTCAATGTATGAGGATTAAGGTTTAGGGTTATAGGGTGTTAGGATTTAGGGTGTAGGGTTCAAGGGCTCATTGTTCAAGGTTAATGGCTTAAGGTTTTAGGGTTCAAGGGTTCTAGGGTTCAAAGTTTTAGGGTTCAAGGGTTCCAGGGTTTGAGGTTTAAGGGTTCCAAGGCTCAAGGTTTAGGGTTCCTGGTTAACATAGTTTAAAGGTTCCAAGGTTCCGAGTTCCAGGTTTCATGGTTCCAAGGTTCAGAGTTTAGGGTTTAGGGTTCCATGTTTTAGGGTTATGGGGTTCCAGAGTAACACAATTTGTGGTTAAGTATTTAGAGTTCCAGGGTTCTAGACTTCCAGTGTTCAAGTCTCTAGGCTCTTTTGACACAAAATAGAGATATGAATAATGAAAATATTTTGGATCGGCGGATTTTTAGGGATTACCCGAAAAATCAGATTTGGGATGAACTTTTGACGCTTGGATCTCGTAAACGGGATTGAGATTTTTAATGAAATTTGGAGGCAATCTTAAGGAATAAAGGTAAAATATGTTCTTCAAAAATTAAGAGATTCTCACGCACGGATTTAAAGATTTTTTGACGATGGTGAAAATGGTTAAGTGGATAATTTAGGGTTTTCTCAGCAGATCCGGGTAAACGAGGATGAATTTAAAATTATCGTAACTTGTGAACGGGCATGAGTTTGGAACTGAAACTTGGGGGTTTTCTAAAAAAATAGAAGTAAACATTCATGGCAAGAGAATTTGACGGAGAAAACTGTGTCCAATTTGAACGTTCTACCACTCTCTGGAAACCTTAAAGATTGGCTACATTTCTTATGAAGACGTTGTCTTCATTAGAGGGTGGGTCTGGTGCCACATTGGCAGAGCTAGCTTCGAAGGTCCAGTTGTGCCAGATCAAATTGTGGTCCTCATGCTTTGTTGCTTGGTCTACTAGCATGGGGCTTCGACTCCTTCTTCCATCAGACCTCCATGCTTTGACTTCAAAGGAAAGAATTGGAGCTGAAAAAGGTTGAATTCTTCCATGATATACGGAGCTACAAAATTAGAAAACACATTAGATAAACATTCATGGCAAGAGAATTTTTGGGCCCTCCATATCATGTCATCTTTGGTTCAAGGTTCTAGGGTTTCAAGGTCCAGGGTTTGAGGTGAAAAGTTCCAAGGTTCGGAGTTCAGAGTTCTAGGATTCAAGGGTTTTAAGTTTTGAAGTTCATGGTTAAGGGTTTAGTGGAGTCTAGGGTAAGGGTTCATGGTTCAAGGGTTCTAGGGTTCCATAGTTCCAAGGTTCACGGCTAAGAGTTTAGAGTTCCAGGGTTTAAGGTTTCAAGGTTATAGGGTTCAAGAGTTCTAAAGTTTTAGGTTAAGGGTTCAGATTTTAAGGGTACTACGGTGACATGATTAACGTTTCTAGGGTCTAGGGTTAAGGGATCTAGAGTTCAGGGGTTCAAAGTTTCTGGGTTTAGGGTTTGGGGTTCTTGGTTCAGGTTTTTAAGATTCCAAAGTTTTCGGTTCCAAGGTTCAAGTTTCATAATTCCAGGTTCAAGGGTTCAAAGGTTAGGGTTCAAGTTTAGAATTCAAGGTTCAGAGTTCTATGATTAAAGGGTTCAGGGTTCAAGTTTAAGGTTTAGAGTTCAAGGGGTTCTAAGGTTTAAACTTTAGGGTTCAAGGTTTAGGGCTAAGGTTCGGGGTCTAGTGGTAGGGTTCAGGGCTCAGGATTCAATGGTTCAAGTTCCATGATTCAAGGTTCAGGGTTCAGGGTTTTAGGTTTTAAGGTTAAAGGTTAATGGTTACAGGTTTTAGGGTTCTAGGGTTTAGAGATTTAGGATTCATGGTTTAAGGGTTCTAGGGTCAAGGGTTAAGTGTACAAAGTTTAGGGTTCTAGGTTTCAGAGTTTAGAGTTCTAGCGTTAAATGTTTATGGGTTCCAGGGTTCAAAGTTCAAGGGTACAGGGTTTAGGGTTCAAGGGTACAGGGTTTAGGTTCCAGGGTTTCAGAGTTTCAGGGTTTAGAGTTTAAGGTTCCAGGGTTCCAAGTTTCAGGATTTAGGCTTCCAAGGTTTCGACTTCTAGGTTTGAAGGTTGTAGGGTTCAAATTTTAAAGGTCTAGGGTATAGGGTTCTTGGGTTCCAAGGTCTAAGGTTCAAAGTTTTTGGGTTCAGGGTTTAAAGGTTTATGGTTCATGGTTCTATGATATAAGTGTTTTAGGATTCAAATTTTAAGGTTCAACGTTTAGGAGATTCTAGGTTCCAAAGTTTTGGGTTAGGGTTGAAGGGTTAAGGGTTTAAGGTTTAAGGGTTCAGGGCTCAAGATTTAAGGTTCTAGGCTAAAGGGTTAAGGATTCAGGATTTAAGGGTTCAAGGTTACAAGGTTAAGGGTAAAGGGTTTTAGGGTTCTAGAGTTTCAGGGTCATGGTTTAGGGTTCAAGGTTCCACGGTTCTATGGTTCAAGTTTAAAGATTAAGGGTTTCAAGGTTCAAAGTTCTCGAATTAGTGTCTAAATTTCAAGGTTTAAGATTGTAGGGTTTTAGGGTTCAAGGTTCAATGTT
>QAOC01002578.1:0-15745 GCA_003255005.1 Begonia fuchsioides
TTTAGACTTAAAGCACTTGAACAAAGTTGGGTGTTACAAGTTAACTTTGGGGTTAGTGCTTTTTTCTAATTTCTTAGTGCTAAGGTCTTACGGCTTAGGGCTTAAGGCTTTAATCTTAGTGCTTAGAGCTTCGAGTTTAGGGCTTTAGGCATAGGGCTAAGGGTTAGGGCTTAGGGCATAGGGCTTTTGATGTGCAATCAGAGACCAAAATCGACAAGACATCCCAAGGGCCTATAACCTGGGGCCCGAGCCAAGAAGTTTGCTAACATGTTCGCTCATTTTGTAGGGTTATTTATGCAAGGAACCTTAATGGTAGAGTCAACTTTGGATGATCAAAGACAACCCAAACATCTTCTCACTTGGGAATTTTCCACAATACCCGCGGAGGAAGGTGGAGAAAGAGAGATGGAGGCAGCCCAAGAAAACATAAACCTAGCCGAGAGTCTGACCATTGCATGGTCCATCCAACATCTGGAGAAGGGAAGTCCAAGCCCATTTCTCTCGGGTACTTCATCAGCTTAAGTTCACATGGAGGGATGAAGACCAATTTTTTATGTCATTTAGTGTTTTGTTCATTTTTTTATGAACAATTGTCGAGTGCAAAAAGGTGGATTGTTTTGGTTAGAATTATGGTTTTATTTTACTGAAGGGATAGTCACGTTAAAACCCACTTTTGTGCTTCAGGTGGGGGTGTTGAAGGGGGGGACCATGGTAAGCATTGGTGCCTCCTTTTCGGGTAACTTCTAGGAGGACAACCTAGCTGTTTTTCTTCCTTCTTTTGCCTTTTCGGGTAATGTTTTTTATGAATTTTTGGGAGCCCACCCTCCCAAGCTTGGGAGTGATTTTAAGCTCACTTTGAGCTCATTTGTATTCAGTGAAGTTTGAAGTTAAAGACTACCATTTGCATCTCATTTCCTATGTGGTTTCTCCTCTTACAAGACTCGAGTTTTCCGGTGAGTTATATCCGGAAACCACCGAGAGCTCCACTCTAGTTTTGGCTACCATTCAAGCTTGGGTTAGTTAGGCCATACCCCACTGCTTCAACCACGTTCTAGTGGAATCCAAGGTAAAGGTGTGACCCCAAAGCTTCTTCTCTGTTCGGATTTATCAATTCATTTACAACTTTTCGGCCTTCCTTTCCCGAGAGCTCATTTTTTAGCACTGTAGCCATTTTCTGCATATCTTCCGATTCCTTGATCCATTTACCGTGATATTTTGACCCATAAACCCTCTCACATCCATCTACCTTCCCTTTAAAGTTCAACTTCTAACCCCGTATGCTTTCGGAGATCTGGCAGGAGACATTTGATCATATTTTTCCTTCACCTAAGCCATTTTCTGCATATCTTCCAATTCCCTGATCCATTTACATTTAATTTCCCTAAACCACCCTCTCATCTCCATCTAATTTCCATTTAAATTTCAGCTTCTAACCCCGTATGCTGCCGGAGATGTGGCAGGAGATATTTGATCCTATTTGTCCTTCACCCGAGCCAACCTTTCCCATTTTTCCCCTCTTTTATCTCTCCATTTCTCCTTAACCAACACAACCACCATTCCGATAACACATCATCTGGTATCGCTAGAGCTTTGTGCTATGGCTTAAGGCAATTAGGGGTTAATGGCTAGATGGTAAGGTCTTAGGGTTTTTTGCTTTGGGATTTGGGTCAAGGGTTTTGGGTTTAGGGCCTAGTGCTTTAGGCTTATGGCTTATGACTTAATGCATAAGGCTTAGGGCTTATGAATTAGGATTTAGGGCTTTTGCCTTAAGTTTTTGGGCTTAAGGCTTAGGAATTAGCGCTTCCATATTAGGGTTACGGCTTTAGGGTAAGGACTTTAGGCTTAGAGCTACTAATTTTAGGTATTGGGCTTTGATCATAAGTGTTAGGTCTAAGGGTTGACGTTTTGGGCTTTTGGCGTAGGGTTTTACGACTTTTGGATTAGAGCTTATGGTGTATTGCTTAGGGCAGTGGGCTTAAGGCTTAGGGCTTATGGTTTAGGGATTATAGTTTTAGGCTTAGGGATTAGGGCTTTTGTTTTTGGGCTTAGGATTAGGGATTAGGACTAAGGTCTTATGATTTGGGCTTTTAGCTGAGGGCCTAGGTCTTTAGGCCTAGGCTTTAGGGCTTATGGCTTTGGACTAAGGGCTTAGGACTTTGATGTTTGGCTTAAGGCCTAGGGCTTAGGGCTTAATGCTTAGTTTTTAAGGCTTTGGGGTTAGGAAGTACATCTTTAAGCTTAGGAATTTCGGCTTAGAAATTTGACATTATGTTAGAGGTTAAGGCTTACGACTTTGTGCTTAGGTCTTTTGGCTTAGGTTTAAGGATAAAGGATTAAGGCTTAGGGCTTTGGGCTAAGGGATTAGAGATTAGGCCTTTGGGCTAAGGGATTAGGGCTAAAGGGTTAGGGGTTAGGGCCTAGGGCTTTAGGCTTAGGGCTTAGGGCTTAGGGCTTAAGCTTTGGACTTAGGGGTATAGGCTAAAGTCTAGGGGCTTATTGCATAGTGCTTTGGGCTTATGGCTTTGAGAATGGGGCGTTGGGTTTAAAGCTTAGGGCTTTGGTATTAGGGTTTAGGGCTTCAGTATAAGGGTTTAAGGCTTCGTTAATGGCTTAGGGCATAAGGCTTATGGCTTAGGGAACATGGCTTATGGCTTAGGGCCTAAGGCTTTGGGCTTTAACTTGGCGTTTAGGCTTAAGAATCAGGGCTTAGAGTTTATTTCTTAAGGCTTAGGGCTTAGGATTGGCGGCTTATTGCTATGGTTTTAGGGATTAGGTCTTAGGGTGTAGGGCTTTGAACTTAGGGCTTAAAGCATATGGCTTAGGGTTTAGTGGTTTGGTCTTAAGTTTAAGGGCTTAGGGTTGAGGGCTCATATCTTAGTGCTTTTGGCGGTTGGCTTATGTTAGGGCTTAGGTCATAGTGCAAATAGGTCTGGGATTAGGTGTGAGGGCTTAGAGTATAAAGCTAAGTTCTTAGGGCTTAGAGCTTTGAGCTTAGGGATTTGGGCTTGGGGAGTTGGGTTCCAGGATTAGGGCATAGGAGTTAGGGCTTTGGGTTTAGGGTTTTAGACTTAGGGGCAAGGGATCCGTGAGGCTTTAAGCTAAGGGCTTAGGCTAATGGCTTAAGGCTTAGGGACTAGAGCTTAAGGCTTTGTCTTAGGGCTTAGGGTAGAAGGCTAAGAGCTTCGGACTTAGTGTTAAGGGCTTAGGGCTTAAGGCTTAAGGCTTTTTGCAGAGGGCTTATCTTTTAGGGTTTCAGCAAAAAGGATTATGGGTTTCAACTTTGGATTAGGGGTTTATGGCTTTTGGCTTATGGGTTAAGGGCTTGCAGCTTAGGGCTTAAGGGCTTACAACTTAGGGCTTAAGGGTTTATAGTTTAGGGCTTAGCACTTTTGACAGATGTCTTAGGCTTTAAACATTAAGTTAAGGGCTTGGGGGTTAGGTTTTTGGGGTTTGATCTTAGAGAATATGACTGAGGGCTAAGGTCTTTTGGCTTCAAGATTATGGCTTGGGGCTTAGAGCTTTGAGCTTTAATGCTTTTTTTAGAACTTTGGGCTTAGGGCTTACAAACTAGGAATTTAGGCTTTAGGTTTTAGGCGCAGGGTCACATGGCTCAAAGTTCTGTGCTTAGGGCATAATTCTTGGGGATTAGGTCTAGGGCTTATGGCTTTGGGCTTAGGCATTATTGCTTAGGGCTTAGAACTTAGGCCTTCAAGCATTGAACTTTGGTCACTGAGATTTAGGTTTATGGCGTTGCACTTAAAGCTTATGACTTTGGGCTGATGACTTAGGACTTAGGGCATAGAGCTGAGGGCTGATGGCTTAGGGCTTTGATCTTTGGCCTAGGCTTTGGTATTTAAACTTTCGGCTTAGGTATTATAGCTTACAACTTTACGGTTGTTCATAGGGTTTCGAGCTTTAGGGTTGTTCATAGGGTTTCGAGCTTTAGGGAAGCCCTAAGCGTTAATCCCTAAGAAATAAGGCCAAACCCCTAATCCCAAATCCCTAAGCACTATATCCTAAGCCCTAAGTACTTAGCGAAAAGCCCAAAGGCCTAAGCCCTAAGGCCTAAGCCCTTGCCCATAACCTCAAAGCTTTAACCATTACATCCAAATCCTTAAGCCCTAAGCCCTAAGCACTAAGCACTAAGTACTAAGCCTTAGACCTAAGGAACAAAAGCCCTAAGCCCAAAGGCAAAACCATAAGCCCTATGCCATAAGCCCTAAGCCGCCCAATGCACTAAAGACCTAAGCCCTAAGCCCTTAGCCCTAAGCACTAAGCCTAAAGCCCTAATCACAAAGCCCTAATCCTAAAAGCGAAAACCTATTTCCCTAACCCTTAAACCCTAAGTCTTACGTCTAAGCCCAAAGCCTTGATCTATAAGCCCTATGCCCTTATCCTAAAGCCTTAACCTTAAAGCCCTAGGCCTATAGCTCTTAGCCATAAGCTCTGAGATTGAAATTCAAGGCCCTAAGACCTAAACCTTGTGACCCAAGGCGTAAGCCATAGCACCAAGGCCCAAAGCCCAAAGCCCTTAGAACTCTGCAATAACACCTACGCTCTAAGCCTAAGGACCTACCCTTTAAGCCATATGCCCTAAGCCAAAATTATAAAGCCCTAAGGCCTAAGCTCAAAGCCTTAGGGATTTGTGGTTAGCGCTGATGGCTCAGTGAGTAGGGATTTGGGTGTATGGCTTAGGTCTATTGCGTAGGGCTTAGGGCTTCATGATTAGGGCTTAAGGGTTAGGGTTTTTGTCCCACAACTTTAGGCTTATGTGTAAGGGTTTAGAGCTCAGGGCTTAAGGCTTAGGTTTTTTGTCTTAGGGTTTAGGTCTTAGGGCTTAGGCTTAGTGCTTAAGGCTTAGGGTGTAAGACTTAGGACTTTGGGAATAAGGATAGGGTGCAAAGCTTTTGCACTATGGCTAAGGGCTTAGCGCATAAGGCTTTCGGGTTAGGGCTTAAGATTATGGTTTTAGGATTAGGGGTTAGGGCTCAGGGCTTTGGTCTCAGTTCTTTGAGCTTAGGTGTTAGAGAATACACCTTAGGCCTTTAGGCTGAAGACTTTGAGCTAGGGGTTTAGGACTTTGGTCTAAGGGCTTTGGGCTTAAGGCTTAAGAATTATGGCTTTGGGCAAGGCTTGCCGCTTTAGGCTTAGGGCCACGAGCTTAGAGCTTAAGGCATAGGGTCTAAGGCTTAAGGCTTAAGTTTTAAGGCTTAAGGCTTAGGTTTCAAGGCTTAAAGCTTATGGATTTTGCCATTATTCTTAGGGATTTCTGTAAAGGTCTTAGGTCTTTAAATTTGGGCTTAGGACTCTTGTCTTTGGGATTTCGGCTTAGGGCTTAGGTCATGTGTCTTAGGTCTTTGGCCTTTGGGCTTTTTGCTTAGGGATTTGGAATTATATCTAGGGCTTATGGCTTTGTTCTTTAGGCTATGGGCTTAAGTGTTAGGGCATTGGGCTTATGGCTTTCAACACTTTTTGAAACATGTAATAAGTAAATTATCAATGTACATTACTTATGTAGTTTTGGGTACAAAATTTTTTGTTATTAAAGTTTGTTGAAGTTAATGTTATATTGTTGGACGGATCGGTTGACACTTGTGATGATCAGTTGACCCTTAAAGGAAGTATAGGTCGGCACATTATTTAGTGGTCGACACTTTGGTTAAGCGGTCGACACCTTCACCGACTTAAGTTGAAAAGTCAGCCAATTTTTTTTATAAAAATAAGGATAAATCAAATTAATATTATTAAAGTTAGATTAAGATGATTGATGACTTTGAGGAGCAGCTTAGAAGAGGTGCAATGGATTGACGACACCTCGTGCTTACTTTCCATCTCCACCTTGCATAATTTACCTTTTTATTTTAACCCTAGGTAAAATTCATCTTCAGCCATATCTGAGCAAAGAAAATTCTCTCTCCCTCTCTGTATTGTCTCAATATTTGAGAGTTGTGGTGAAGTTTTGGTTAGACGTTAAGGAAGAAAAGAGTTTTGTGAACCTAAAGTGAAGTTAGTCCACTCTAAAAGCAAGGAAAGAAAGGAGAGGAGAAACCCACGACCAAGAGGTTTGGGATTTAAAGTTCTCTGTTCTAAGGTATCCAATCTCACCCTAAAATGATATTTAAGTTGATGTATTAGCCTTCAGTGGTTGATTGTGCATGATTTGCATGTATTATGTCAAGTTATGCAAAATTTCGGACAATTACGTGCTGTTTCAGAATACGAAATTTTAAGTGGTCCTCAAGTTGTCAATTAACTTTAATCTCTTTAAATAATTTAAAGAAGACATAATAAGGATGATTATGACGCTTGAATCACTTTAAACAGATTAGTGTAGCTCAAGTTACAGAGGTTTGAAGTTGCTGCAAAAACAGGGCATTTCCGAGATTTCTCATTTGAGTTTATTTTATGGTATTAGAGTTACCAAGTAATCAAGTGGTAGAAATTAAGCTATCAAGTGACCAAGTTTAAGCTTAGGACCTAAGGTAAGTCAACATTGCTTGTCTTTGGCCTAGAACTGGGTCTACATTACAAAGAGTAGTTCTTGAGGATTTATGTGAATTGTTATTGTTAAAATATGACTTTTTATAATTCATGCACGATATTGGACTGTTTGAGGTGTAACGCACACTACACCGACCTCAAGGCATTTGAGGATTGTTTGTGTGCATGTTTGCTAATGATTGATTGTTTGATATATTGTATTAGAATTTAATGTCATTACTTGAGGGTATGCCAAAATCGTATGTCACCATGTTCATCCATCATGTTTTCATAAAAGTACAAAAATCTTTTACATGCATGGTTTATATGATGTAACCTAACTGAGTATTGAAGGCGAAATTGAATAAAGCTGCCTCGAGGAAGGCCATACGGTGCTAATCCTCAATTTCGTCATACTTTCAATATTTAATGCATAATGTACGTAATTATCTAATGTTCTGGGTGGGATTGAACTTGGCAGTCCTATACTGTGGATTGTTCAGTTGCCATTAATTTGGCTTTCCTGGACCATATGGTGTCTTTCAGCCCTGTATGATGTGTTGCCCACACTAAAGTAAATACGTGAAAAGAAATGAAATAAATGTATATGGAAAAATTGCATGGTTTTATAAAATGCGTAGTCATGTAGTTCATGTTTAGGACATTATTTTTTACTTACTAAGCCTTAAGCTCATTAGATTAAGCTTTGTAATGTAGGTGATGACATTAAAAGTGAGGGATTTACTCCTGGTTCTTAGATTGATGCAATGGAGGGAGTATGTCTGGTGCAGATGCTTGGGATTGTTAAGCAAATTTGACCGTTGGTGTGGCATGTAAAAATGAACTTATATGTCTTTTGAAAGTTGCTTTTAAGAATGTCTTTTGGTATTTTGTAAAATAAGTGTTTGTAATGGTTTGTAAACCTTATGTTTTTTTAACATGAAATGTAAATTGTGAGTTGGTTTATAATTTAAATGGGTTTGCTTTTAATAAAGTTTTCCGCTGTATTTATAAAACATTTTAAAATATAAATAATAATAATAATAATAATAATAATAAGTATAAAGAAAAACGGGACGTTACAAAGGGCTTAGGGGTTAAGGCATTCAGCTTATGGCTTAGGGCTTAGGGATTTTGTCTTAAGGCTAAGGGCTTAGGGCTTAGGGCTTTAGGCTTTGGGCTTAGGGCTTAAGGATTTGGGCNTTTTGTGTTTGTGCCAAATTCGGTAAGGGTATGTTGTTGCCCTCTTATTGGCCTCCTCATTCACAGCTTCTAGGGTGGGTTTAAGTCCTCTTTGTGAGGCACTTATAAGCAGTTTTTTTATTATTTTTGAATCATGCTTCAAGCATTCTCCTTGGTTGTGTTTTCCAGCACCAAAGACTCGGCCTCCAGTGAGTAACATCCGGCAACCCCGAGAGTTATCCTTTAGTGTTGGCTTCCCTTCCGAGATAAGGGAGAGTCCTTTCTGCATTTCTTCAGCCATGCTTGTGGTCTTTGGGGTAAGAGTGCAATCTCTCAGCTCTTCCTCCATACCAGTTACTTTTCCCTAGTTCTTCCAACAACCTCCTTTTATCACAATTTTCGGCTAGCTTTTGAGCATCTTTCCCTCTTCCCTGCTTACCTTCTGCTTTCCCCAAGCTTTACCCCTCATTTTTGGAGGGCAATCTCTCCATTAATACTTTGATACCCCTCAAAATTTCAGTTCCAAAATCCATACTAAACTACAGATACGGACGTCCCAACTTCACTTATTTGAGGATTCCCAGGTTTTCTCCTTCCATACCCATGAGTAGTGATCATTTTTCTTCCTCCCCCTTTTTGAAACAAATCATTAAAACATAGTGCTTTGGGCTTAGATCTTTGGACTTATGGCTTAGGACGTAAGGCTTAGGTCTTTGGAATTAGGGCTTTGAGCTTATTACTTAAGGCTTAAGGCTTTAAGCTTAGGGCTAGGGCTCAGGTCATAGGTTTTTTGGCTTTGAGCTTATGGTGTAGGGCTTCAAGATTAAGGTTTTGCGCTTAGGGCTTAGGGCTTTTGGTGTAGGGATTTCAGCCAAAGTGTTAGTGTTTATGGCTAAAGGCTTGTGACTTTATGCTTTGTGCTAGGGCATATGTTTGAGTGATTAGGGCTTTAAACTTTGGTCTTAGGACTTGGAGCTTAGGGCTTTGGGCTTAAGCCTTATGCCCTAGGGCTTACGGCTTAGGTCCTATGGCTTTGGGATTATGACTAAGGCTTACAACTTAGTGATCAAGGCTATGGGCTTAGGTGTTAGGGCTTAGGGTTCAAGACTTAAGGCTTAGGGCTTTAAACTTTTGTCTTAAGGCTTAAGGCTTAGGATTTTGGACTCTGGGAATTGGGCTTTGAATTTATTACTTAGGGTTTAAAGCTTATTGGTTAGGGCATCAGGCATAGAGCTTAAGGCTTTGAACATTGGTCTAAGGGCCTTAAGCATACTGCATATGGCTATGGGCTTTTTGCTGAATGATTAGAGCGTTGACATTTAGTCTTAGGGCTCTAGGCTTAGGGCTTTAGACTTTAGTCTTAAGGCTTACGGCTTAGGGCTCTGGGCTTCAAGATTAGGGCTTTGTGCTTCGGGCTTTGAGTTAAGCGCTTTGGGCCTAGGTGTTAGGGCTAAGCGCTTGAGCTTGAGGCTTAGGGATTTCATCTAAGGGTTTATTGCATTGGGTCGATGGCTTTTGGCTTTGGGCTGAAGGATTAAGGCTTAAGGTTTGTTGCTTTAAGCATAGGGCTTAGGCTGTCGCCAGAAGACTTAGGCCTTTGAACTTTGAGCTTAGAGCTTTGTTCTTTAGGCTAGAGCTTAAGGCACACAACATTGGGCTTTGGGCTTAGGACTTAAGGCTTCAAGTTTAGGACTAAGGCTTAGAGCTTTGGGCTCTAGTCTTTTGGCTTAGGTGTTAGGGCTTATGGCTTAGTACTTCAAACTAAGTGCTTTGAATTTAGAGTTTGAGGCTTCGAGATGGAGGCTTAGGGCTTTAGGTGTAACACCCCACTTTTTGAATATAATGTTTTATGTTTAAGGAATGAAATGTACTAAGAAAAGATGAATATGGAGACGAATTGGAAACAATTTTGGTGTTTACCTGATTCCGAGGTTTTAGGGTCATTATATGGAGTCGATTTCTTCTAATGAAATTTACTAGACTAATAGATAAAACTACAGCAATAAGAATTTCTTGAATTGGAAAGGTATAAAGAAATTTATAGATCTTAGAAACCAATGGTGGGTAATATATGTTGGGTTGGAAGTTGATAACAGAGTAGTTTCTGTGTTTCAATCATAACGTGCCTTAGAAGAGCATAAATGGCAAAGTGTTTTTCTACAAAGTTGTATTAGACGTCAAGATAAGAAGATCTATAGGTAGATCATTTCTATTGAACTTTCTGAGAGAAAGTTATATTTATTTGAAGTTGGTGAAGCAAAACCGGACTCTAGAATTATGGATTTTGAGCGAGGTTCGGTATTTAGTATTTTTGATTATATTAAACTCATAATTTAAAGTTTATGTCTTTTAAAAAGTTAAACTAGATTTAATAAGAAAAATAATGGTGTTTGAATCATAGAAATCTAAGTTGTATAACAAAAGTTATAAAAGTTTCAACTGCCGGTCGACCCCAGGAATTTGGTGCAATTGTGTGTTTGGGTCGACCCAGGAATTTGGTGGGGTCGACACAATTGTGTGTTTAAGTCGACCTCAAGAATTAGGTAGGGTCAACACAATTGTGTGTTTAGGTTGACCCCAGGACTTAGAAAGGGTCAACACAAGTTGCTCTCTCAGAAACACTTTGAGTCGACACATGGACGAACTGTCGACACAAAATAGTCATGTGGCATACTTTGGGTCGACACATGGACGAACGGTCGACACAAATGACTTTAGGTCACTCTCGGGAAATACTTTGGGTTGACACAACTTACTTTGGGTCGACACATTCCCGATTTGAGTTGAAAAGTCAGCCGAAACGTGGAGAAACCCGATTGGTGGACATAAAAGAAAGATTGATTTTGTTTAACTAAGAGATAAAAGGGCATGGACGAAGAGGTGTTGAGAAAGAAAAAGGGTGAGTTTAGGCGTCCTTGAGTGAGTGAGTGAGTTATTTCAAGAGAGGTGAAGTAGAAAATCCCAAGTAAATTCGTGAAGGCTGAAGTTCAAGGTATTATTCTATCCTCTAAGTTTCTTTTAAGTTCAGTAAGGATAATAGGATGGTGTTGGTTGAAATGATGGATAAAAATGAAGGATTTCATGTAGATTGTTAGAAAATCGGTCAATTATGAACAAAGTTAGGGTTTTCGAGATTCTGTCAACTTTAAGCACGAATTTGAGATTATATCCCGCATAAGAGTTAAACTAGACTCTTAAATTAATTTATAGCCGTTAGAATCACTCGATTCGGAGTTATGTAGAGAAAGTTATGGACGTTGTAAGTTAGTGTACGAAAACTGGGAGAGGACCGGTCGACACAAAATAACTCTCTGTAAATGATTCGGTCGACCACATGAATAAGCAGTCGATACATTATGCTAAGTTAGGTCGAAACATATAGGTTATGTCAAACAATTCTTGAGTTCCAGAAATGCATGCTCTCTTTTGTAGACATAGGTCGACCCCTGAAAGTTTATGTCCACCTAATCACTGTTCAAACAATGAATGCCCTCTGTTTTGTCCACGTAAGTCGACATGCGTTAGTTTTCTGAATTTGATGTCTTCTAATAAGTTATAGTAGACTCCTTAAGGAACAATTTGACACCTTAATTATCACCAATGAATCAATATAGAGGAAGTTATGAATTTTTGAACTTATAGTGAAAATAGTTACTCATGGTATAAAACTTATCCGAATGGTTTGGCAATATAGGTTCTCAAGCCTCTAGTGTGCATTGCCAAGTCGAAACCAAAGACATCGGAAATCAAGGTAAGTATGTGTTGCATGCGTTTGGCCTATTAGAGGTCTACATTGCAAAGATTATGTGTTTTTATGATTTTTGATTAATCATAGACTTGTTGGGGTGTAATGCACAATACACCGACCTCAAGTCATTTGAGGATTGTTTGTGTGCTTTGTATTGATTGATTGATATGTTTATATGATTATTGTTCGAATTAGTTAGGCTTTCTTGCATTAAGGATAGAATTGTATGTGACAGGTTATGGAGATCATGCATCATGTTTCCTACGAATGACAACGAAAATGAATTTTCATGCATGAAGACTATGAATTATAATAAGTGAATTGTAGGGGGACGGCGGATTGGGTGTTAGGTTTCCCAAGGGGGCCTTTGATGCCTACATTCATCCCCGCAATATCTCTATTGATTCGACGAAGACATCTACGATACAGGAGAATAAAGACATCCTCAGCAATGGCTATGGATCACTGTTACCGTGAGCCCAATGGTGATTGACGGTAGGTTGTTATATCTCCAAATGATATAAGTTATGTCAAGGAGAATAAAGACATCATCGGCAATGGCTATGCATCACTGTTACTGTGAGCCCAATGGGGTTTGACGGTAGGTTGTTATCTCCAAACGATATACGATACGTAAAGAATCAAGTTTTGTGGATGGTCGTCATATGGGGGGCAGATCCACACCACGAAAATGAAATAAGCTGCATGGTTTTAAATCATATCATTCATTACATCATGCATGTTTTATTCGCACTACTTACTGAGCTTTAAGCTCATTAGTTAGACTTTGCAATGTAGGTGATGACTTGAATGTTGAAGAAATATCACATGAGGATTAAATATGAAAGAGGAGGAGAATGTCTTCCGTGGAGCATTGTCGTTGTTAAGCGAGATTTCGACCGGTGGAGTAAGCTCACTAAAAGACACGTATTTTGAAGAGAATTTGTAAAAAAGTTATTTTGAATTACAAATATGTAGTGTTTGTAAAGTTTTATATTTTGAAAATATGACCTATGTTTAACTATTTATACGTGTGATTTGAAATGTTAGCTTCCGCTGATTATGTACAAATATATATGTATAGATTTGATTAAAGGAATTTACTATGGAAAGCTTTTTAATTAAAAAAAAACGGAATGTTACATTAGGCCTATGACTTAGTGCTTAGATCTTTTTGCTTAAGGGTTAGTGCTTTGGCTGAGAGCATAGGTCAAACTTTGGTCTTAGGGCCTAGGGCTTTAGAATTTGGACTAAGGGCTTAATGTTTTGACACGCTTTGGGATAGGAGAGGTGTCGGGAGAATAGAGGACAAACGAAAATTAGCAATCTGCCGAGAACAAAGAAGGTTGGCAGAAACAGGGGAGGAAACTGGTTAAGGACACAAATATACACTTGTATTTGGGCTAATATTTGGTGGACTTAAACTTTAAGGGACGGTCTGGGCTTGGTCCAAAATTCAGAGTGATAGCACGTGTAGAACTTAAAATGGCATGGGTCTACTTTCTGTCACACAAACAGACAAACCAGCTTTAACAGAATAGAGGTATGGGAAAGACCTCTGCACAACTCCCAATGGAGGAAGTTGATGTGCCCGGGAACTGCCATCAACCGGAGGGCGCGACCACCCAAAGCCGGGCAAGGCAATTATCTAACATGTTTGCTAATTTTGCAGGAGATTCATCGCCACTAAAGGGCCTCCTAGACATGCCCTCCTCTCTTGATAAAGAACTTCCCAAGCATTGCATACATTGGGAGATTGAAGAGGTGAACTTAGAGTCCGAAGTTCATAGCCTATCTTACCGGGACGACCAAGCCGAGTCACGACCATCGTCGGCCTCAAGTGAAGTGGAGGTCAATTGCACAATATCCACTTTGGGAGAGGAAGCTATCCAAGAAAAGTCCTCCACTAAAGGTTTAAATAACCAAGGACGAACAACCATCGATGAGCCAACCATGGAAGACCGAGAAGTCCCTTGCCACTTGATCACTTGGAGAAGCCGAGACAAAGACCAAGCAACAACTCACGTGGAACTCCAAGTTATTCATAAAGAAGATGATCCATTCATGCAGCAAGGACAAGGACAAGTCTAAGGATGGGAGAGCATGGGAGAAGTCCTCGGTTTATTTATTTTTTTTGAAAACCGGTAGTATAATATCTTGCATGGTTCACGTGAAAACCATGCAAGCTCCTTACTTTTTTTTTTGTTGTAAGTTAATTACGTGGCTGCAAGTGGGAGATCCTTAGGAAGCCTTAGGGGATGGGTTTTACCTTCCCTTAGTGACCATCACTCTTGTTGGTGATGAAAGTCAAGGGTGGGCCCCATTTACCATACCTTGTTGTTGGTTTAGCACTTAGGATTATAGGTGATAATCATATGCCTTTTGTAGCTCGTGGGAAGGAGGGTTTTTACCCTTCCTTTCTCAGCATTTACAGATTAGAAAATGTTGAATGTTGAAGCTTGAAGCCTCCCATTTTCTCTCACGGCAAAGCAATTCAAAGGTGAGTAATATCCTTTGATTTTTGGTTTGTAACGGTGTTGGTGTCTTAGCTAGAGTCACTAAGCCTTATTCCAACCTCCCTTCCTCACTTTTTTAGGATCAAAGGTGAGTTTGGAAACTTCCATAGCTCTCATCCCGTTGTTGTTTGCAATTGTGATTGTTTAAGTGTTGTTTGCTGCCCTTGTCAACTACCCGAGTGGTTTTAGTGCAACAAAAGTCCACTCTGTGTCATTTTCTGTTTCCTGTGAACAAAAGCCCTAAAGTTTTGGCTGTGAGTTCCACTTTCCTGTCCTAAAACATCTGTTCTTCTATCTTTAACCACAGGCCCTCCCCATCAAAGTTGTGCATGTGTTTTCCAGTGCCTCCTACCCGAATTCCTGAAATCGGGTAATTCTGTCCATCAATTTTCAATCCCTCATATCTTTTAATCTACCCTTGAAGTTTCCCTCAAACTACTTGCATTTTCTTCCCCATTCATTGGAGTTAGTTTCTGCCAAATTCCACCTCACCATATTGCCTGCATTGGAAGTTGTGCAGAAGTCTTTCCATATCCACAGCACTGTTTTCTTGTTGTGTCTGTTTTGTACACCCAAAAGTATCCCCGTGCCATTTTAATATTCTCACGTGCATTGCCCTGAAATTGTGCCCAAACTTAGTCGACTACCTAAAGACTAAGTCTCCCAATTTCTAGTCCAAGTACCTGTATAAATTTGGAGTTCTCCTTGCTCCAATCCGCTGTTGCTGTCTAACCTCCCTCTCTTAGCAGATTGTTGCCAATTTCTCTCTTCCCGATACCTCTGCATCACGGAGCGTGTCAGAAGTCTGGAAACGTGAAAATTGGCAGAAATAAACTTCAAGAAAAGGGGAGGGAAACTGAAATTTTTTTGGGGAAAAACGCACGGGTAGATTAAGCGATATCAGAGATTGAAAATCTGTCGACAGTACGGTCAGACTTCAGGCACTTGGGTGAAAGACAGTGGAAGGATGAATGCACAACTCCTAAATGGAAGAAACAGGGGACACAATGAAAGACCAAATATTTTAAGACACGAAGGAGGAATTCACAGACCAAATTTCATAAAATTAGCACACGGAAAACACTAGTTGGCACGGGGTGGCTTTTGATGCACAAAATCCACTCGGTAAGGAAACCATAACAACAGTAAACACCAAACAGCAAAAGATCCAAAAACAAATGGGATGGAGTGAGGGCTATGGGATTTCCAAGCTTGCCTTAATCCTAATCAAGTGAGGAGGAAGGTTGGAACAAAGGCTTAATGATCCTAGCTAAATCACCAACACCAAGACAACAAAGAAGATTGGATATTACTCACCAAAATCCCTTGAAGCCGTGAGAAAAGTGGGTTGAGAGCTTCAAAGCTTCTTCAATTTTTCTAAATCTTTTTCTCTCTTCCAAATGCAGAGAAGAAAGGAAAAAAACACTTCTTCCCACGAGCTACATGGAGAAAATAATTACTACCTACATTTCAAAGTAACTAGCAAACCTAAAAGCATGGCAAGTGGGCCCCTCCTTTGACTTCTACACTTCAAGGAGAGATGGAACTCTAAGGTATGGTGTACCCCCATTCCTTAATGTTCCCTAATCTTTCCCACTTGCTTCCACGTATTTAGCACAAAAATAAAATGGATGACAAGTTTCTTGCATGGTTTCTACGAAAAACCAAAAACCTAATAGATGGGCAAAACCGATGATGGAATGTCCATAATCAAATGGACTTGAACACTTGTATCTTTTGGGCTAATGGTTGGGCACTTCCATGGGCTGCTAGCTGCTGCTCCCATGAAGGACAAAGATGAAATTCAGCCTTCCTTTCC
>QAOC01002578.1:15957-54293 GCA_003255005.1 Begonia fuchsioides
TTTTCCCATTTTGAACTCTCTTTCCAAAAGAAAGTTCTTCAACCTATCATACCAAGCACGAGGAGCTTGCTTAAGACCATAAAGAGCTTTATGAAGCTTATAAACATGGTCTGCATTGTCAAAAGCTTCAAAGCCCATAGGTTGCTCCACATAAACTTCTTCCATTATATACCCATTTAGGAAGGCACTCTTAACGTCCATTTGAAATAGAGTGAAATTTTTCTGGCACGCATAGGCAAGTAGCATGCGAATTGACTCCATTCGAGCTACTGGTGCAAAGGTTTCTTCAAAATCTATCACCTCTTCTTGATTGTATCCTTTTGCAACAAGTCTTGCCTTGTTTCTAATGACAACACCATGTTCATCTAGTTTATTCTTGAAAACCCATTTAGTTCCAATGATGGACCGATCATTAGGCCTAGGAACTAACTCCCAAACTTGGTTTCTCTCAAATTGATTTAGTTCCTCTTGCATGACCATTATCTAGTTTTCATCCAATATGGCCTCATCAAATTTCTTAGGCTCCACTTGAGAAATAAATGCTACATTAGCACACAAGTTCCTAAGGGAGGCTCTATTTTTGACGCCCAATGAGGGATCACCAACCACATCTTCTAATGGATGGTCTTTGGAGCATCTCCATTCCTTAGGAAGTTCTCTAATAGGGTCACCATTTGTACCCTCTTCAAGTTTTTTCAGAGGAGTTTCAGAGGGGGTAACCTCAAGAGAATCTTTCTCATTTTCTTCTAGAGATAAAGAATCAATGTCTCTTATAAGTTCCTCAACTTCGTTCCTATTTTCTAACAAGAGAGGTGATTCATCAAAAATTATATGCATAGATTCTTCAACCACTAGAGTCCTTTTTTTGAAAACTCTATATGCTTTGCTAGTCAAAGAGTATCCAAGGAAGATACCAAAATCAATCTTTGAATCAAATTTTCCTAGGTTGTCCATGGTGTTTAAAATATAACATTTGCATCCAAAGGGCCTAAAATACTTAACACTAGGAATTTTACCCGACCATAGTTCATAGGGGGTCCTTTCTAATATTGGACGGATTGATACTCGATTTATCGTGTAGCGTGCTGTAGCTACGGCTTCCGCCAAAAAATACTTGGGAAGAGAAATTTCATTGAGCATTGTCCGAGCTAGCTCTTGAAGAGATCTATTCTTTCTCTCAACAACTCCATTTTGTTGAGGAGTTCTATGAGAGGAGAAATTATGATTGATCTCATTATTAAGACATAGGGACTCCAATTTCTCATTTTAAATTCTCCTCCATGATCACTACGAATAGCTACAATGGAGAGACCCTTTTTATTTTGAACTTTCTTCCTAAAGGAAGAGAAAATCTCAAAACTCTCATCCTTAGATCTAAGAAAGTATACTCATCATCAATTACAAGAGCATAATGCTTGCCACCTAGACTAGCTACTTTAGAAGGGCCGAATAGATCTAAGTGGAGAAGCTGAAGAGGTTTAGAGGAAGACACAACATGCTTTGGGGAAAAAGAACTCTTTGTTTGCTTCCCCATTTGACATGCTTCACACGATTTGTTCTTCTCAAAGGATAATTTTAGAAGACCTCTAACTAGATTTTTCTTTGAGATCCTAGCTAAGGTATTCATGCTAACAAGGCCTAATCTCCTATGCCATGCCCAACTATGTAGAGAGGATGTTGCACTAAAACATTTTTTTATCAAGGCATGCAACATTATCTAAATCAATTGTAGAAACATTATCGTATCGATAGCCAATAAATAAGATTTTACCACTTGAGCTATCTTCTACAAAGCAAGATTTAGATTCAAAGATTACCCTATATCCCTTATCACAAAGTTGACTAATGCTTAATAAATTATGCTTTAAATCGTCAACTAAAAGGGAATTTTCAATAATATGGGAAGAGGGATTACCGATATTGCCAATATCAATTATCTTCCCCTTTTGATTTCCTCCAAAGTCACATTCCCCTTCTTTTGCTTGATGAAAGAAAACTTTGAAGGATCTCCCGTCATATGCCTCGAGCAACCACTATCGAGGTACCGGAGATTCTTTGCAAGGGAGACTTCCACCTACACAAGGAGAATTAGGTGTTCTTTTTAGGTACCCAAACCATTTTGGGTCCTTGAGGGTTAGCATTGGTTCCTTTGGGAACCCACTTTTGAACAAACCTTTGATTTTTGTCTCTTAATTTCAAAGGACAAACAAAGGAGGTATGGCCTAATTTATTACATGCATGGCAAGGTTTTGGTTTTTTAAAAGAAGTTTTCATACTTCTTTTTCTTCTTGAAAGATTTATAACCTATGCCTGCTTTATCAAAGGTTATTCTTTGTTTACCAAGAAGCATGTTTAAATTTTTGCTTCCATTAGTAAACTTCAGAACTATGCCATTTAAATCATTATTTTCCCTCTTTAATCTACTTATTTCACTTTCCAAGGGATTAACTTTACTTTCATGCTCTTTTGTTAATATGGCATGTTCCTTTTTCAATTGCTTATACTTAGATTTCAAGATATTGAAATCGTGAAGTAAGTCATTGAAAGCATAAAAAAATTCATTATCCTCATCAGAATTTTCTAAATCACTAAAGGAGTTAAGTACCTTGTCCTCCTTGGCCATCAAGCACATGGTAGCTATCTCCTCGTCTTCTGATGAGGAGCTTGATGAATCACTGTCATCCCAACTTGCTTTCATGGCTTTCTTCTTGTAAGCCTTGGGATGTCTCTTTGCTTGTGGACAGTCGGATTTGAAGTGACCTGGTTTTCCACACTCATAGCATTTAAGCTCTTTCTCCTCTTCTTTAGGATGCTTTTCTTTTCTTGGGAACTCCTTTCCTTTCATCCTTTTTCTTTGAAGGAACCTCTTGAATTTCCTTGTAATGAGGGCGACATCTTCATCATCCTCTTCATCGCTCTTGGACTTGTCTTGATTACTAGATGATGCCTTAAAAGCGATGTCTTTTCTCTTAGTTGGTTCCTTCTTTTTAATTGCCTCCTTCTCATTGGCTTTCATCGTGATCTCATGAGTCATTAGAGATCCGATGAGTTCCTCAACTTTTAACGTCTTGAGGTCTTCAGCCTCTTGGATGGTGGTTACTTTTTGTTGCGAGGCTCTTGGAAGAACTCGAAGAATTTTCCTAACACATTCTTCGTCTGTATAAACTTTACCAAGTACTTTTAACCCATTAGTAATGTTAGTAAACCTTGTAAACATGGAACTAACCAATTCATCACTTTGCATAGAAAACAATTAATATTCATGCACAAGCATACTTAATTTGTTTTCTTTTACTTGGTTAGTCCCTTCATGGGTTACAATGTGTTCATTATCACAACCTTGTACTCTATTGAATTCATCACCATTTAAGGCATGTATATTAATGTCATTCTTAGTTTTGATTGGCATGTATTTACCATTTTCAATTATATTCCATACGCTGTAGTCCATAGCTTGGACAAAGGTTCTCATCCTAGTTTTCCAATACACATAGTTATTTCCATCAAATAGTGGAGGTCTAGTAATGGATTGACCCTCTTTGTGTGAGTTGTTCATATTAAAAGCCATAATTCAATTTAACCAAAAACAACAGCAAATATAGGTTAATCAATTTAAATACTTGCTCTGATACCAATTGTAGGATCGAGATTAACCTAAGTTGGGGTGAATTAGGTTAACTAAAATTTTTAAAGATTAAGTCAAATTCGTGCGAATTGTTTAGTTATTTCCAAACTCTAGTGCAGAATTTTTAAGCAAATAACTAAAAGTTTAGAGTAAAGAGAATCACACCTATTTGGTAACGCGGTTCGGCCAACCTTGCCTACGCCCGCACTTCAAGGTACCTTCTTGAAGATCTTTCCCGCTCAAACCTTGAGCTTCACCACGATTGACTTACGGGTGTCAATCAAACCTTTTGACTCTTTTCTTGAAGGAGCGTCACCCCTTTTACAATGATCGTTCACAAAGAAACAAATACAATTTGTACGGTTGTAAAGAAAAAACTGACTCACTCAATCTCAAGAATGATATACAAGTTTAGTAGTAGGATTTGAGAGAGTAAAAATTCTGAGAAGAATTTGGCAGCACTTCGACGTAGTTTTCTCTTGTTTGAAATCTTCTTGTTAAAATGAACTTGCTTAATCTATTTATAGGTTGCTGCTGAGCTGCCGAATTGGTCGACACATTGCTGATTGGGTCGACACATGCACTATCCGTTAGACACAGTGAAGATATAGCCGTTGAATATTTTTTGTTTGTTGGTGCTGATAGGTCGACTTAACTTTTTGTTGCGGTCGACATAAATTCTTCTCTGGAATTTTTGGGGAGGACACAACCTTCGGTCGACATAACCCTGAAGGATCCATCTCTAGAAAATCTGGGGTCGACACATGTAGGTTGGGATCGACACAAATCTAAAGAATCCGTCTGTGCAAAATCTGGGGTAGACACATGTAGGTTTGGTCGACATATTTTGAACGCTGGAGTCGACATGTAAAGTGCAGACTTAGCTTGAGGGGTCGACACATAGATTATGATAAGGTCGACACAATGTCTTTTCTAGGGTCGACACAGACAGTTTGGACGGGTCGACACATTTGCACGCTGCACTGCATTTTGGGTCGACACAAGTTTTATAGGTGGGTCGACACAATTTGGAAGACTCGGCCTCTGTTTTGAACAGGGGTCGACACAATACGTTGTGGGTCGACACAAAGTGTTAATGATTAAGCTTCTGGATTTTACAAGGGTCGACACAAGGAATTATGGGTTGACACAAAACACTGCATATACTTGACATTTCTGCAGCACTTAAACAAATTGTTAGATTTTAATTGTACCCTTCAAAGAGGGTATTTCTCATAAATGATTAAGTCTGATTTAAATATTGTAAAGTAGTTTATTTTATCTTTCATGCTTATCTGACATAGTTATTTTAACAACCCTCATTTTATTTTAAAAATTTATGATTTTAAGATGGAAACGTTATTTTTATGAATGTTGCTTGAATATTAGAGTGTTAAGGTATTTTGGATATTAGTAAATTAGTAGGTTGAAGGTGATGAAGGAAATAAGTGATTTCTGGTCGACCGCTATGGATTAGCGGTTGACACTTTGTTTACCGGTCGACTCCAGGATTTAGGAGGGGTCGACACAATTGGAACTTTCGGTCAACCCCAGGATCGAGGAGTGGTCGACACAATGAATACATTCGGTCGACCCCAGGATTGAGGAGAGGTCGACACAATTGTGTACTTTAGGTCGACCCCAGGATTTAGGAGGGGTCGACACTATTGAATACTTTAGGTCGACCCCAGGATTTAAGAGGGGTCGACACAAGTCACTCTCGGGAACACATTCGGTCGACACAACGGACGAGCGGTCAAGACAAATGACTCTCGGGAACTTCCTTAGGTCAACACAAAGATCGAGCGGTCGACACAAACAACTCCTTCCCCAATTTGAGTTGAAAAGTCAACCAAAACATGTAGATTTTTCATTGGTGGACTGAAAGGAAAGGTTGATTTTGTTTAATTAAGGAGATAAGAAGGCATGGTCTGCCATTTTCCTTCCAGCACAATTTCTTCTCCCTATTTTCCTCTAAGCTCTCACGTCTTGATCAAAGGGAGAGGGAGATTGAGAAAGAAAAGAAGTTCTGTGAGAGAAAATAGTGAGAAAGTGGGATATCTCAAGAGAGATGAGGTAGGAAACTCTATAGCTTTCGTGGAGACTGAAAATCAAGGTATTATTCTAACTTCTGAGTTTCTTTTAAGTTCAGTAAGGATAATGTTATGGTATTGGTTGAATTGATGGATAAAAATGAAGGATTTCATGTAGATTGTTAGGAAATCAGTTGATTGTGTGCAAAGTTATGGTTTTTTTTTATTTGGTCAGTATGTAATATGAATTAAAGTTTTTTTTCCTTCATAAGAGTTAAAGTAGATTCTTACAGTGGTCTATAGCCATTTGAATAACTCAATTTTAAAGCTTTGTAGAGAAAGTTATCGACGTTGCTAAAGGTTGGGTCGACCGATTCTCAAATTAAAAACACACGGTCTCTGTTTTGTCGACATGGGTCGACCCCTTATAGGTTGGGTCGACCGATTTGGGGTTCAAACAATGAATGCCCTCTGTTTTGTCTACATAAGTCGACATGCGTTAATTTTGTGAATTTGGTGTCTGCTAAGAAGTTATAGTAGACTCCTTAAGGAAAGATTTGACACCTTAATCATAAAAAATGGATCATTATCGAAGAAGTTATAGTCATTTGAAGTTGGAATAGAAAGTTAAGACTTTATGCAATTTCTGATTCTTATATGATTTACATGTTTAGGTCATTTATTGGATGAAAAAGGGACTCAAGTGGATTGATTCAAGAAAACAGCTAAGGTAAGTTAATGTTGCATGTGATTGGCCTAAGGGGACTACATTACAAAGATTAGGATTTTATGATTTAGGAATATGCTGGATTGTTTGGGGTGTAGTGCACAATACACCGACCTCAATTTATTTGAGGATATGTTTGTGTGCCATGTTTGATGATTGACTGTTTTTTTGTATTGGAATAAAGATACATGTTTAGAATGCTTGCAATGTTTGAATTGTATATTTATTGCATGTTAACATGTTCATGCATTTTAATTGTTCATGCATCATAGTTTTAAGAAAAATACAAAAAAAGATTTGCATGCATGATTTTCATGATAATATGCAACAGGTCGTTGAGGGAGGAGCTCGAGTTAGACTGCATCAAGAGAGGCCAAATGGTGTCTACTATTTCTCGTGGTACCTTCAACGATTAAATAATGAAAGAAATGAAATGAACGTAATGTACGTAAATAGCTATATGTATGGCGGGGTTTGAGTTTGGCTGTCCTAAGAGGTTAGACCAAATGGTGCTTACTCTCCCTTAGACGATATTACCCTTGTTAGCTGGACTGTTAAGTGAAAGAAAAGAAATGAAATTAAAGATACTGAAACTGCAAATAATGAAAGAAATGAAATGAACAAAATGTACGTAAATAGCTATGTGTTGAGCGGGGTTTGAGTTTTGCTGTCCCAAGAGGTTGGACCAAATGGTGCCTATTCTCCCCTAGACAGTATTACCCACATTAGCTGGACTGTTAAGTGAAAGAAAAGAAAAGAAATGAAAGATATTGAAACTGCATTGTTTTTATAAAGCAGCATATGCATAAAAGCTTCATAAATGTTTTATTATCATGGATTAACTTACTGAGCGTTAGGCTCATTAAATAAGCTTTGTAATGTAGGGATAAATGCTTGAGGTGGTGAAGTACGTCCATTGCGGAAGTTTGCGGCTGTTAGTGCAATTTTGACAGGTTGGCGACCCATGTAAGTGGAAATGTTTTGTTTGAAAACTAATGTATAATATTATATTTAGTTTATAACTGTTTTGTAATAACTTAGTTCTAATGCTAAAGTACAAGTATGTTTTAATTACTTATTACGAATAGAATCGATTTTGACGAAGTTAAATAAAATTCTTCCACTGTATTTTATTTGAAGGATTTCAAATTGATAAGTTTTACCTTAAATTGTTTAAAGTTTGTACATGTGTTTACAAAAAGAAAAAAATTTAAGCAAGGGAAAAATGGGACGTTACAATATGGTATCAGAGTGCACCGGGTTTTAGAATCGTTTCTGCAGACTGCCTAACAACACAAACCTTCACATGGAGATACTTCATACACTGTAAGTTTATTAATGATTATATTATTGTTTGTATTTATGGGTTGCTAAATTGTTAGGGCTTAGTTCAATATGCCGAGAGGACAAAGAAGGGAAATGGAAGGCAGAGATAATGCAATTAAAAAGCTATCTAATATAGTGGATCGTCAGTTTCAACAATTAGAACAATACATGGCAAAGGAAGAACAAGGAGGTTTTTGTTGAATGTTGCTGGAGAGTTAAGTTGTGAAAGATTTTGACGACTTCATTCACCTAACTTTGATGGACAGGCAACAGATCATGTGTTAGCTGAAGAGTGGATTACGCTCCCAACTGATACTCTCATAGTTTTCACATCCTAGAGGGGAGTTTAAATCCATAAAGAAAGGATTGCATCTTGCCATGAATTTTGAGGAGAAGTGACGAATATAAACCAAGGCCAGTAGATTCTGATGAAAGAAATAAGAGTGCTGATTATCATCAACTAGGTGTTTTTAGTCCTAGGAATGAGCATGAAGATTATCTTTACTCTAGACTAGGCAGAACAAAAAAAAAAATCATGCTCATGAATATGCTCAAGGGAGCTTAAATGGAATGACTCACTTGCATACTGAAATGTGGATATGGAGCTTTCTCAGTATACAAGGATTGAGTATTCCAGGTCAAGTAGTCTTCTGAAAGACTAACTTTTGAGAAAACTCATGTCGATAAGGAGCACTCGGTGTTTGATTCAAGTGAAGCGTTACATCATAGGGTGATTGGATCTGATTATAATAGAGACATTAGAAACTCAAATGGAACAGCATGTGGTGATGTCTGGTACGCTTCTAGTTAATAATAAAGTATATACTTATACATTACTTGACTCTAGTGTCACCCACTAGTTAGTAATCTATTCTCAATCTCTAGGTATGAGAAGATATCTCTTGCAAAAGACAAAAAGTAATTAAAATATGCCTAGAATATCAAGTAAGGGGAGTCTCGTAAATCTAGAAGATTGAATATAAGGGTTTTGAGAAGAACTAGTTAAGGAGGTAAGGGACAGATATATCTAGAAGCTGTTTTGAGGTTTACCAAAATTTGCCCCACACTTAAGTAAGCAAAGAAAAACTTAAAGTGTACTAGTATATTCAAGGTCTAAAGTTGGAAACTTATAGAGGAGTTGAAGTAGCTAGTACCAAGAACGTTAATCATGCTAATGTGGTGGCCAAGAATCTTGGAAATTTAGATGTGGTATATAAGGTATAAGAAATCTTTGATGAGAAATTCTTTGAACCGATAATACCTCAATCAAGTAAAGAATGACAACCACACAGAAGAACAAAAAGGATCAATTGAGAATAAGCTCGCAGGAGGTAAAGCAAAAAGTAAGTTTAAGATTCTTCTCAAGCTAAGTTATGCCATAGACTTAAAGGAGGCAATTTGGAAAATGTGCTATCGGCACATGACGATTTATTAAAATGCAAAGAGAATAGGACGTCTAGTGAGAAACTATCCCTAAATGAAAAAGTAACAACCAAGAACAAATTCAATGACGGGGAAATTAAGTAAGCTAACAATAAGGGATACGTGTATGTCCTCAGAGATTGATAACTTGTTCGATTAAAATGGACGATATTTCAAGATCACATTCATAAAGAATATAAACATTATGAGTTTTTGGAAGATATCTGTTAGAGTAACAAATGCACCAGTAATTTTATGGACGTAACAAGTTGAATGTTTCAAACATTTTGGACAAGTATGTAGAGATGCACATCTAAAAGATAGTAAGATTAGTTGAAATATCAGTCTCCATTGTTTTAGAAAGACCATTAGAAAAGTTTAGAAATATGAACGGCGATTCATCCCTAAACCGGTAGACGAATCAAAAGGGCAGCGAACCGATGGAAATAGTGACCATTGGAAAGCTAAATTTATTGATGGTTAACCTAATCTGTTTGCAAAAAAAGGTAAGAAAATCCCTTAGGGATAAAAATGATGGTATCAATATTTTATATCATCAACATACGTATGGTCAATTAATTGGAACCATAATCCAAGAAGGATTAAATTTATGCAATGACATAAAATTAAAAAATCAAATGAAAAAACAGAATGTCTCTAGTAAAAATGAATTAGGAGAATTCTGCGATCAATTTGCTTTCAATAATGATAAAATTAATTATCCAAATAAAATTCCTAAAGAAAGGAATTATAAAGAACGCAAATATCGTAAGAAGAGAACCAAATATAAAGATATAGTTCCTAAGAATAAATCTTCTAATAGGAAGTATAATCCAGACTATCAATCTAAAAGGTATAGAAAGCCTAAGAATAAAGATTTTCGAAAAAAATCTATTACATGTTATAAATGTGGTAAATTAGGCCATTATTCGAATAAATGTAAATTTGAAGATAAATTAAATAATCTTAATCTAGATGAAGGTTTGAAAATTCAATTAGCAAAATTGCTATTAAATTCATCTTCTGAAGAAGAAAAATCAGAAGAAGAAGAGGATGAATATTCTTCGTCCGATTCAAAATCTTCAATTAAAAATTGCAATTGCAATTTAATAAATTCTGAAAATAATAATGTAGAAAAGTCTAATGACTATTATAAAGCCATTATTGAAATGAATGGATTATCAATAAATGTCTTAACAAATGATCAATCAGAATATTTAGATCTAATAGATCAAATTACCGAACCTGATTTAAGAAGAAAACTTCTAGAAAAATATCTAGATAATACTAAAAATGTTTCTCAAAATCTGCCTCCAATTCAGGAAGCCTATACTTTAAAAGAAGTCTTTAATAGATTAGAAAATAGAACCCCTACTTCGTCAATTACGATAAATGATTTAAAAGGTGAAAGAAACCTTATAAAAACTGAAATTGCTCAATTAAAAACAGATATGTTTTATCTTCAAGAAAGCAATTGTCTTTAGAACAAAAATTCACTGAAGCCATACTAAAAATAAAAGCAATAATACCTTCCAAAAATAAGGTAGATGAGGTATTACCTTATATTTATATTTTAAAACACAATTTATCGAATAGTTTATCAAAATAACTATAGTCATCAATAAGGAATATTCAATTAAAAATATTCCCGCTCTAATAGATACAGGAGCTGACCTTAACTGTATTCAAGAAGGATTAGTTCCCACTCAATATTTTGAAAAGACTTCTCAAGCGTTATCTAACGCTAGTGGAAAACGAATGTCTTTAAATTATAAGTTAACAGATGTGTTAATATGTAACAATGGAATTTGCATACCAAATAATTTTGTTTTAATAAAAAAATTATCTCAAATGGTAATTTTAGGAATTCCATTCATATCTCAAACGTTGCCTTGGGATAAATTAGATGTTTCAAGAATTCATGGTCATTATGACGGCCAAAAAATCATATTTAATTTTATTCACAATTCTCAAATTAATGTGATAAATAGAAACCTTATTTATAATAAGGAACAACAAATTAATCTTCTTAAAAATGAAATATCATTTTTATCTATAGAGGAAGAATTAAAAAATAATAAAATAAGAAATCAAATTTATTTAATCAAAAAAGAATTTATTTCTGAAATCTGTAGCACTATTCCCAATGCTTTTTGGAATAGAAAGCAACGTACTATTGCTTTACCCTACAATCATGATTTTTCGGAAAAGTAAATTCCGACAAAATCTCGTCCCAGTCAAATGAAACCCGATCTTCTTTTACTTCGTAAAAACGAAATCGAAGATTTGCTAATCAAGGGTTTAATTAGAAAATCTTATTCTCCCTAGAGTTGTACTGCGTTTTATGTAAATAACGCAGCTGAGAAAGAAAGAGGAACTCCTAGGTTAGTTATTAATTATACACCTCTTAATGACTGTTTAAAATGGATTAGATATCCGATCCCTAATAAAAAGGATTTATTGGATTGTTTATACAATGCTAAAATATTTTCAAAATTTGATTTGAAATGAGGATATTGGCAGATTCAAATTAGTGAATCTGATAGATATAAAACTGCATTTACAGTACCTTTTGGTCATTACGAATGGAACGTAATGCCATTCGGATTAAAAAATGCTCCTTCTGAATTTCAGAATATAATGAATGAAATATTTAATTCTTATTCTGAGTTCATAATTGTTTATATTGATGATATCTTAGTTTTTTCTAAAGATATCAGTCAACATTTTAAACATTTAAAGTGTTTAAAAAGTATTATAAAATTAAATGATTTAGTAATTTCTCAACCAAAGATGAAATTATTTCATACTACAATTCGTTTCCTTGGTCATGAAATTAATAAAGGAACGATAATTCCTATAAATAGAAGTATTGAATTTGCTTCTAAATTTCCTGATATAATTTTAGATAAAAATCAATTACAAAGATTTTTAGGAAGCTTAAATTACTTAGCTAATCATTATAAAAATTTGGCAGACGACACATTAATATTATATAATCGTCTTTCCAAAAATCCATCAGCATGGACTGATAATCATACTAATAGTATTAAACTAATTAAATAAAAAATTAAAGAATTACCTTGCTTAAATTTAGCAAACCCCAATTATTTTAAAATAGTTGAGACAGACGCCTCTAATCAAGGCTTCGGAGTAATTCTTAAACAATTAAATCCTACCTCTAATATTGAAGAATTAATCAGATTTCATTCTGGAACTTGGCGAAATGCTCAAGTTAATTATTCTTCTGTTAAAAAAGAAATTTTAGCAGTAGTAAAATGTATTCTTAAATTTCAAGATGACCTTCTAAATAAAAAAATTTTATTACGAATTGATTGTTCTGCAATTAAGCAGATTTTAAAGAAAGATATTAAAAATTTGTCTTCTAAACAAATTTTTGCCAGATGGCAAACAGAATTATCTATTTTTGAATATGATATCGAATATATTAAAGGAATTAATAATTCCTTGCCTGATTTTTTGTCTCGTGAATACTTACAGAATGGCTAATCGCGGCAGAGGCAGAGGGCGATGAATGCCTCACTACCCTTCTCTTCCTAATTCGGAAGAAATTGATCTTTGGAGAATTTATAATCGTTGAGTTTCCAAAATAAGGAAACAAAAGGGTGAATCTTCTCGACCTAATCAGGGAAAAAATTCAGCAAATAAAGCTGATAAATACTCAGAGGTTCTAATTACAGAACCAATCTTCCTTGAAAATAAGGTAATGGAATTAATCTTTTCCATCGAATTTGATCATTCCAAAGAAATATCGGATCCTTGGTAAATCAAGAAATATTACCTTGATTCCAATAATTCCACCTTTGCCAATGGAAAAAATCGAGTTTTTTACGAATCTATTCTTATTGAATCCGACTCGATAGAGATTAATCACAATCTCAACAAATCTTCGGGTATCAACCCTAGTATCAGCTATAGTAAAACATTAATCCGTAAAGTGCTTTCTCCCTCAATGTGGGGATTTGATCTTTCCAGATCCCGAAACTTAAGTTCGGGAAAAGAATTTAATTATTGGGATTATATCGAAGCTTGGAATCAAGCTTTCCTTTATCAAAATATTCAATTAAAGCATACTTTGTTTATCAAGGTGTGCTTCGAAGCTAATACAGCTCATATTCCAAATTGGTTTTTCTCTTGGTGGAACAAATATGCTACCCAATTATGTATTTTGACAGATCCCATTCTTTCGCCTACAATTCCTGGACAGCCGAAAACCCAAAATTAAAAAAGCACAATTGCTTGGGTTACGATTCCTTTTTATTCTTTTCTGAATTTGGATTCCCATGGATATTTAAATGGGATTTAATTAAGGGTGTCGATAAAGTTGGTCTTCCAGCAATTTATCGAACCTGTCATTCTAGATGGTGGTCTAAATATGACTCCATTTTTGAAAAGGTTGCAGAAATTCATGCTGCAATCGGACAATTTAAGTCCGTTGAAACCCTAAGCAGTGCTCCCTTTAATAAAGGGAAAAAGTCAAATCCATTTGAAGAAATTAAAGATAGAATTCGTCAAAATTTTCCTTTAATTTCTGAAGACGAATTATTTTCCAAATGCATGGAACATTTAAAATCGGACTTTGTGGATTCTTTTAAATCTAAAGAAACTCCTTAAAAAATGAGCATTTCTTCCAATGAAGAAGAGAAGAATCGCTTTCACGGCCTGGCTGGTCAATCTCAACCAATCGACAGCCCATCAGCGGAAATAGGAGATTTCTGGGATTCTCTCAACGACCTTGTTTCCCAGCATAAGCGACAAATCGACAAGTCAAAAATGAAGCAGACGCAAATTGTGGACTCTGACGAATCATCAACAAAATCCGACTTTATAAAGTTCGGATAAATTTGTAAGTATTATGTGTCGGAAAATTATGTCCGACCTTCTTTTAAAGTTTATCGTTTTGTGTGTCGGTCAATCATGACCACTTTTACTGTTTTGTCGGCTAGCTATGTCCGACCCCGCTTTACTATTTACTTTTGACTTTTAGGTTTTACTATTTGCTTTTTACTGTTTACATTTTGTTTATAAAGGAGAGTGTCACTCCATTGTTGGACACAACGTTTTCTCTTTATGAAAATATTTTCTCTCAACCCTTCTCTCTTTCTCTAGCTCTCTCTCTCTCTTATTGTCTCTCCTCACTCTTTTCCCTCGTTCCCCCTTCCTTAGTCCTAAGCTCACTTGGAGTAAGCAGAGCCCGACTGCATCTTGGTATCAGAGCCATCTAATGGTAGGCTAAGAAGCCAGGTGAGGTGAAGGTAGCAATCTTCTAACTTTCTTTTCTGTTTATTGTTGATATTATGAGATAATGATATTGAGATTTTAAGTCTTTATGATTAAGAAAATCTTTATTCGGTGTAAGAGATAAAGAGTGATAGTTTAATTCCTCATATCTGAATGCATAACTCTAAGTCGTGGTTAGACAATACGAAAACTTATTTTATTCGTGAACCCCACAAGTCGCAAATGGGTAGCTCGTTTAGCCGGGTATGGCGTGTTAGAGCTTTGTGCCCTTGCTATTGTTGACTCAGGGTTCATAATCGGTGAGGTTTTCAACACGTCTAGTAATACTTCGCTGACTTGCTTTGAGTTTTCTTTCAGATATGTTTTATTAATACTGTCTCTCTTCTTCGAGTATATCGGCTGGAATACCACCAGGTTGCAGGCTATTGGTCCAAAGGATGTTTGAATACATCATACCAAGGGTTTAACAACGCCACGTACTCAGGTCTCTGAGGTTGCTTGAATCTGGATTTCCTTCAATTATAATTTTTTAAAATCTTGTTTTCAATTAAACTTTGTGCGGTCTACCGCCTTTCTCTCGAATTTGTTCGTGTGCAGACTACCGCCACATTCAAAATCGATCTCATAATATTCTCAATACAATGAATTGAAACAAAAAGACTACCCAATCCTCATCTTTCTCTTTTTTAGCTTGCTGTTTATTTTTAGTTGGCTTAAATAATTTTATTGTCGAATGTCTTCTCAATCTGCGACTTCTTTTAATGAAAAGAATTCTTTAATTGAAGAATATGAGGTAAATAACCAATAAGTGGTCAATTCCCACGATTAAACCGAAAACAATATATAAATTTGGCATGTTCAATTTAAAAGCTAAAATGGTAATAAAAACCATGGAACAAACAATCTGTTTGAATAATAATGATGAGATTTTAAATATCATTAAAACTCATGATTTATTATCATACAAAAATAGTTTTAAATTCATGCACATAGGCTGTGTGCAAATAGCTTTTAAGCCCCTAACTTTGTTAGGTATGAATGTTTGTATTCAAGCAACACTTAGAGATGCTAGGTGTTTAGATTGGACTCCCTCTTTAATGGGAGTAATAGAAACTAGTCTGTGTCACGGACCGGTTTATTTCAATTTGTATCCAAATTTAACTTTATCTCTTACAGATAGAAATATTAATAAATCTTTAAACCTTAGAATTTTAACTAAAGGTTATAATTTTGAATACGGATCAGAAACTGTAGCAATAATTTATAGAATTTATTACAAGGTAATGAATACCTTAGCTCCTCAAATTAGGGAAATAAGTCCCCTAGGGAAAACTATATTAATCGATACGAATTTAACTACGTCAAATGTAGCAGCCCCGAGATTAATCAATTGGAATGAAATAGAATTTCCAGAAAGCTGGACAATTAATAACGCGGTTCCATTAAAACCACAATCGAATTTTCTAATAGAAAATATTTTAGAGACCTCGGATGGTAAAGTTAATATTAACTTTAACAGGCCATTATTAAGGTCTTATTCATCGAATAAGTTACCTTATTCGATTTCTATTCCAAAATCATCTCGGCATTCTACGAGTAGAATGACTAGTACTTCCCCTAATTTAAGAGGAAAAGGAATTAATAAAAATTTAAAAGACTTACAAGATTTGGAAGATAAGTCTTTAGAATTAGAAATTAATTTGGAAGGTATTTCAATCTCTAAAAATCAAATACCTCATGGAATTTATGGAGAAAATAACTCTCCAACAGTAAGTGAAATTAATAATTTCCACCTACAAAAATTAATGGATTTTAAAATCAACAAGCCTTTTCTTAATAAAGAATTCTAACACCCTAAAAATTCAATTTTTAGGCAATGGTATTTTAAGAAATTTAATAAAGTGCAATTAGAACACTTTAAACAAGAATATTATTATTATCTAGAAATCCAGAAGGAACAAATCCATTTTACGGATTGGTTGAGTGGCCAATATGGTTACTATTTTAATGCAGAAGATAGACCTTCAATTGAAGTTCTTAATTCTTTAATAACAAATTGGATGACAGTCGATGGCCGGACTATTGCGTCCCAATATCCTCCATCAGAACCATTAAAATTAATATCGTCAGCTTCAACTTCTAGTAATCCTGTCGAACTAGAAACAACAGCTTATGTAAAAGGTGAAGATCAATTTTAAAAAATTTATAAACAGAATAATTATACTAATCTGTCTTTACAAATTGTAGGAAAACAATTAACAAGAATTGAAGAAACTTTAGATTCCTTAAAAGACGAATCTAAACCAACAAATTATCCAATTAGGAGTAAAACTAATATAAAACCTCTGATTCCGTTAAATAATTTTAAATTAGCTAATAATGCTAAAACTAATATTATAGAGGAAATTCAACGACGAATTCATCAGATAGATGTACAGGAGAAAATTAATTCTCTGAAAACTATTAATCAAAATAGTTCAACTCTTAATGTTGTTAATAATCCCAGTTCTAGTAAAATTCTAGAAAGTAAGTCTTCCGATTCTTCCTTTTCCGAAGAGGATACAGAAAATACAATTTTACAAACTCAAACAATGTTTGAAGAAATACAACATAATAATAATAATATCCAAGTTAATAAAATTGGATTTTCTCAAGAATCTAAAAGAAATTGGGATGGTCTTCATAGTAAATATTACTATCAATGTCCTACCCCAATGTATCTTCTTTATGAAGAAGATTCCTTTCAATCTCAATTATCGTATCATGGTAAAACCATATACGAGTGGAATATAGATGGTAAATCTGAATACCAGATCTTCGAATTAGTACATCAAATGATGATGTACAGCACCATCTGTAAACAGTATGGGAATAATGATAAACAAGTAGCTATCTTCATAACTACTAGTTTCACCGGAACCCTTAAGGGTTGGTGGGATAATATTCTTAGTTCGATTCAAAAGGCAGAAATTTTTTCTGCTCAAAAGATAATAAAACAAGAAGATCAGACTACTATAAGTCAAGAAGATGTAGTTTATACTTTAATGCAAACAATAGTTTTACATTTTGTCAGAAATTGGCAAAATAAAAAAGAAATAAGTAGACAATTACTACAAAATTTAAGATGTCCGTCTTTAACCCATTTTAGATGGTATAAAGATGTATTCTTACAAAGGTAATGCAGCGAACCGATGGAAATAGTGACCATTGGAAAGCTAAATTTATTGATGGTTAACCTAATCTGTTTGCAGAAAAGGTAAGAAAATCCCTTCGGGATAAAAATGATGGTATCAATATTTATATCATCAACATACGTATGGTCAATTAATTGGAACCATAATCCAAGAAGGATTAAATTTATGCAATGACATAAAATTAAAAAATCAAATGAAAAAACAGAATGTCTCTAGTAAAAATGAATTAGGAGAATTCTGCGATCAATTTGCTTTCAATAATGATAAAATTAATTATCCAAATAAAATTCCTAAAGAAAGGAATTATAAAGAACGCAAATATCGTAAGAAGAGAACCAAATATAAAGATATAGTTCCTAAGAATAAATCTTCTAATAGGAAGTATAATCCAGACTATCAATCTAAAAGGTATAGAAAGCCTAAGAATAAAGATTTTCGAAAAAAATCTATTACATGTTATAAATGTGGTAAATTAGGCCATTATTCGAATAAATGTAAATTTAAAGATAAATTAAATAATCTTAATCTAGATGAAGGTTTGAAAATTCAATTAGCAAAATTGCTATTAATATCATCTTCTGAATAAGAAAAATCAGAAGAAGAAGAGGATGAATATTCTTCGTCCGATTCAAAATCTTCAATTAAAAATTGCAATTGCAATTTAATAAATTCTGAAAATAATAATGTAGAAAAGTCTAATGACTATTATAAAGCAATTATTGAAATGAATGGATTATCAATAAATGTCTTAACAAATGATCAATCAGAATATTTAGATCTAATAGATCAAATTACCGAACCTTATTTAAGAAGAAAACTTCTAGAAAAATATCTAGATAACATGTAATAGATTTTTTTCAAAAATCTTTATTCTTAGGCTTTCTATACCTTTTAGATTGATAGTCTGGATTATACTTCTTGGGAAAGAGAAGAAGAAATGAAGGAAAACTATCCAGAGATGTTTGAGGTTTAAATTTTGAATACAAAATTTTTGTTAAGGAGGGTAGAATGTAACAACCCTCATTTTATTTTAAAAATTTGTGATTTTAAGATGAAAACGTTTAAGATTATTTTTATGAATGTTGCTTGAATATTAAAGTGTTAAGGTATTTTGGATATTAGTAAATTAATAGGTCGAAGGTGATGAAGGAAATAAGTGATTTCTCAACGTACATAAACTTGAGAGAGCTGCGGTCGACCCTTTATAGGTTGGGTCGACCGATTCTCAAATTAAAAACACACGGTCTCTATTTTGTCGACATGGGTCGACCCCTTATAGGTTGGGTCGACTGATTCGGGGTTCAAACAGTGAATTCCCTCTATTTTGTCCGCATAAGTCAACATGCGTTAGTTTTGTGAATTTAGTGTTTTCTAAAGAGTTATTGTAGACTCCTTAAGGAACGATTTGACACCTTAATCATTAAAAATTTATCATTATCGAGGAAGTTATAGTCATTTGAAGTTGGAATAGAAAGTTAAGACTTTATGCAATTTCTGATTCTTATATGATTTATATGTTTAGGTCATTTATTGTATTAAAAAGGGACTCAAGTGGATTGATTCAAGAAAACAGCTAAGGTAAGTTAATGTTGCATGTGATTGGCCCTAAGGGGACTACATTACAAAGATTAGGATTTTATGATTTTGGAATATGATGGATTGTTTGGGGTGTAGTGCACAATACACCGACCTCAATTTATTTGAGGATATGCTTGTGTGCCATGTTTGATGATCGATTGTTTTTTTGTATTGGAATAAACAAACATGTTTGGAATGCTTGCAATGTTTGAATTGTATATTTATTGCATGTTAACATGTTCATGCATTTTAATTGTTCATGCATCATGGTTTTAAGAAAAATACGAAAATGATTTGCATGCATGATTTTCAAGATAATATGCAACGGGTCGTTGAGGGAGGAGCTCGAGTTAGACTACCTCGAGGGAGGCTAAATGGTGTCTACTCTCTCCCGTGGTACCTTCAACAATCAAATAATGAAAGAAATGAAATGAACGAAATGTACCTAAATAGCTATATGTTGGGTGGGGTTTGAGTTTGGCTGTCCCAAGAGGTTGGACAAAATGGTGCATACTCTCCCCTAGACTGTATTACCCACATTAGCTGGACTGTTAAGTGAAAGAAAAGAAATGAAATGAAAGATACTGAAACTGCAAATAATGAAAGAAATGAAATGAACAAAATGTACATATATAGCTATATGTTGGGCAGGGTTTGAGTTTGGCTGTCCCAAGAGGTTGGACCAAATGGTGCCTACTCTCCCCTAAACGGTATTACCCACATTAGCTGGACTGTTAAGTGAAAGAAAAGAAATGAAATGAAAAATACTGAAACCGCATTGTTTTTATAAAGCAGCATATGCATAAGGGCCTCATAAATGTTTTATTATCATGGTATAACTTACTGGGCATTAGGTTCATTAAATAAGCTTTGCAATGTAGGGATAAATGCTTGAGGTGGTGAAGTACGTCCATTACGGAAGTTTGTGGCTGTTAGTGCAATTTTGACCGGTGGGCGACCCATGTAAATGGAAATGTTTTGTTTGAAAACTAATGTATAATATTATATTTAGTTTATAACTGTTTTGTAATAACTTAGTTCTAATGTTAAAGTAGAAGTATGTTTTGATTACTTATTAAGAATATGATCGATTTTGATGAAGTTAAATAAAAGTCTTCCGCTGTATTTTATTTCAAGGATTTCAAATTGATAAGTTTTACCTTAAATTGTTTAAAGTTAGTACATGTCTTTACAAAAAGAAAAAAATTTAAGCAAAGGAAAAATGGGATGTTACAGTTATCATAAAAAACAATTATTGCTTTAAAAACACTTTTAAAGCCAACACTAGGTCCTAAGCCTTGAGCACTAAACCCTAATCCCTAAACCCTAAGCACTAAACCCTAATCTTGAAGCCTGAAGCACTAAGCCTTGAGCTCTAAAGCCATAGCCCTATGCCCTAAGCGATATCACTTAAGCCCAAAACCATAAAATCAAAGCCTTAACTAAGGAATAAGAGCTAAGCCCTAATCCGTATGCCCTAACCCCTAAGCCCTAAGCCCTATGCCTTACGACATAAGTCATAAGTCATAAATGCAAATCTTTTAGCCCGAAGCCCTAAACCGTAATTCCTAAGCTCTAAATCCAAATCCCAAATCCCAATGACCAAATCTAAAAGCCCTAAAATGTGAGCCCGAAGCTATCATCCTTATTCTGATAGCCCTTTCACCTATGCCCAAAATCCCTAAGCCCAAAGCCTTAAGCCCTAAGCCCTAAGCCTTGATCGTTTGGCCCTATGTCCTAAGCCTTAAGTCCTAGGCCCTTAGGATAAAGCCCAAAGCCCTTAGCAAAGAGCCTAAACCCGTGAGCCCTAATCCTCTAGCACTAAGCCCAAAGCTTTAAGACCACATCCCTCAGCAATAAGCCTGATTATGTAATACCATGGTTAAAAGCCATAAGCACTAAGAACTCAACCAAAAGCCCTAAGCCAAAATCCCTAAGCCATAAGCCCTAAGACTTAAATTCAAAGCCCTAATCAATCTCTTTGCCCATGCCCAAAGCTTTAAGCGCAAAGCCCTAAACCCTAAGCCCAAAGCCCTATGCCTTAAGCCCTAAGCCTAACACGCTAACCCAAATGTCTTAAGCTAATCCCAAAGCCCTAATGCAAAAATGCCTAAGCCCTAAGCCTTCAGCCTTAAGCCATAAGACCTAAGACCAATGTCTAAAGCCCTAAGTCGTAAGCCCTAAAACTTATTCCCTATGCCTAAAGCCCAAAGGCCAAAGCCTTATGGCTTTAGCAAAAAGACACTAGCCCTAACATCTAAGCTTTACACAAGGGCCCATGCCCAAAGCACTAGTACTTAAGACCTAAGCCCTAAGCCCTTAGCCCAAAGCACTAAGCCCAAATTCTGAAGCTCTAACACCAAACCCTAGCACTAAGCCAGAATCCCTACGACCAAAGTTCAAAGGGTTAAGACCATAGCCCCGAACCCTAAGCCCTAAGCCTTAAGCTTTAAGCCCTAAGCCCAAAGTCCTAAGCCATTAGCCAAAAGCCCTATCCTGATTGCTAAACTCCAAGCTTAAACCCATAAGCCCAAAGCCCTAACAGCTAAGTCCAAAGCCCTAAGTCTTAAGCCTTAATATTGTATCCCTAAGCACTAGCTCTAAGTCCTAATTACGAAACCGTAGGCCCTATCCCTAAGCATTAAGGCAAAAGCCATAAGCCTTGAGTCCTAACACAAGGCCCTATGACCTAAGCCCTTTATCTTAAGCCTAAAGTCTTAAGCCCAAAGCTTTAAGAACATTGCCTTAAGCTGAGAGCCCTAAGCCTAAAACCCTAAGCCTAAAGCCCTAAGACATTCACCCTAAGTCCTAAGCCCTAAGCCCTAAACCCTTAGCCCTAAGCCCTAAGCCCAAAGCCCTAAGCTCTGAGCCTTAAACATTAAACCCTACGAACTAAACCCTAAGCCCTCAACTCTAATTTAAAAGCGTTAAGCACTTAGCTTAAAGCCCTATGATCTAAGTCCAAAGCCATTAGTTCAAATCTCTAACAAATCTCTAAGACTGAAGCCCGAAGCCCTAAGCCCAATGCCCTAACCATCAAGCCCAAAGCCATATGCCTTAAGCCCTAAGCCGTAAGCCCTAATTTCTAAGTGCTAAGGCCTAAGCCCTAGGCCCTAAAACTTAAGCCCAAAGCCCTAAACCATAAGCCTTAATCCCTAAACCATAAGCCATAAGACCTAAGTCCAAAGCCCAAAGCCATGAGCCCTAAGCCATAAGACCAAAGTCGAATGCCCTAAGCTCTAAGACAAAAGCCCTAAGAACTAAACCAACCCAAAGCCCAAAGCCCTCAGCTCAAAGCTATAATTAATCTCTAAGCTCTAAGCCCTAAACCCAAAGACTTAAACCCTAGCCACTACGCCATAAGGCCTATGCCCTAAGCTCAATGTCCTAAGTTATTAACCCTAAGCTCTAAGCCGTCAGCTCTAAACCCAAAGCCCTAATACCTAGGAGCCAACCCTAAGTGAGAATCCCTAAGCTATAATCCCTACCCACTAAGCCATAAGCCTAAATCCCAAACCCCTAAGCTTCAATCTGGAAGCCCTAATCCCTAAGCCTTAAGCTCTAAGGCCACAGCCCTATGACCTAAGTGCTAAGCCTTAATGACATGCCTCGAGATTCCTTGCATAGAGCCATACCTAAAGGAGCCATTACCAAGCCCGAGCTAAGGAGTTTTCTAACAAATTTTCTCTTTTTATAGGAAATGATGAGCATGGAATAATTATGGAGGAACTTACCCCGAAGGACTTGGATCAACCCAAACATCTCCTCATATGGGAAACTAGTTTGGAAGCTTTGGAAATGGAGGCCGAGATCGAGTCGTCTACAAGCTTGGAACACCGTGCAGGGAAGTTCAAAGCTGAGGCAAGGGAGGAGGCCGAACCGGGTACAAGCCGGGTATAGGTCAGGCATAGGTCGGAGCCTACGGGGCAAGGTGCAAACCAATCGGATCTCTCGCTCTTTCTAGTTTTAATTTATGCTCTTTTACTTTTTTACAAACATATATTTAGGGTTTTATGGGTTTAGCATGGGTTTCGAGTGGGCTTCTATAGGTTTTCTCTTTTCTATGGGTTTTACTTTTGAGGGTGTGTCTCAAATATAACCGGTTGGGGGGAACCAAATTTGGAGACCACTAATCCTTGGTCACCCCAAAATTTGGTAAGTGTTGGGTGGTCTTTCCACTCTTCCTTTTTGTGCATGCATCAAATCAGGTATGGCCTTTGGTTGCTATCTGATTGAGTTTTCCCTCTCTAATTTGAGAGAGTTTGAAACTCTCTTGTCACCGAGGATTGTAGTTAGTTTTTCAATGAATACAAAGAGTACGTTGCATCTTTTTCCTTGGCCGGTTTTCCACCTCCAATACTCGGCTCTCTGGTGAGTAACATCCGGCGATATCCGAGAGTGTTCTTCAAGTTTTTTGCTCCCCTTCTGAGCTTGGTTGAGCTAGGCCGTGATACACAACTTCAACCACTCCCCCATGGTCTTAGGGTAAGCGTGTAATCTATATTAGCTCTTCTCCATCTCCGGTTACCTCCTATTTTCCGATCAACTCAATTTCCTCTTCCGAGCATCCCCTTTTTAGCACATGATACTCCCGCCTGCATATCTCCCGATTCCCCCAAGATTTTACCCTTGTTTTTGTAGGTTAAGCTCCCCTCTAATTCTCTAACAACCTCATTTAATCTCAAGTGCAAATTCTGTATACAATGAGAGAACCACTTTCCCCAATTATACCTTTTTTCCAGCCCCTTTTCTTTGCTTATTTCTCACCCGATAGCCATTTTGTTCCCCACTCCATATTTGAAACATATAATTTAGTATCAGAGTCATTCATCACTTTCCATTCTTCCATTTTGCTTGCGTTTCAGCTAACTTGATGAGTTAAGGCATGATGACTGGAAGTGGAGCCAAGCATAACCCTAACCGAGACCATATTCCACCACAAAACCCACCTTCGGCGACCCCTAACCCGGATGTATGAGAGTCTAGCATACAAGGGCTGCTAGATGATATTCACAAGAAGTTTGAGATGGTCTTCCAAAGGTTGGAGGAAGCCTTTCCTCCAATGAGGCACCCTCCATCCCCCGAACCAAGGAGAAGACCTCGGAATGGCATGAGGAGGCCTCGACATCAAGCCATCGAGGACTCCAATGAAGAGTTCAGTTACAATGACAAACCCAACCGTGAATATAAGATGAAGAATATTAAGGTAACTATTCCACTCTTTAATGGATATTGCAATGGTGATGCGTTTCTTGATTGGGTTGAGAAAGTAGATAAAGTGTCTGAATGTTATAACTATTCGGAGCGGTTGAAATTACAATTGGTTTCTTTGGAGTTAACCGGTTATGCTAGTCTACGGTGGGATAGTTTTAAGATCCAAAGGAGATGTGATGGTGAGGAGGATATTCCTACTTGGAGAGCCATGAAACTCTTCATGAGAAAGAGGTATGTGCCGAGCCACTACAAACAAGAACTATTCCTCCAACTCCAAACATTGAAGCAAGGAACCCTCTCGGTGGAGGAGTATTTGACCAAATTTGAGATGAAGTCTTATAATTAAGACTTAGATGAACTCAAGGAAAAAATCATTGCAAGGTTCTTAAGAGGTTTAAACAAGGAGATTGGAGACATAGTTGATCTATAACCGATTGATACCATGGATGCGGTAATTCAACTTGCCATGAAAGTGGAAAGGCAAGTGAAGAGGAAGGGAAATGGGGTGGTTAATCGATTTTCTCCCAAAACCACCCTCCTTACAAGCCCTTTTCTAAGGTGCAGGAAAATCCCCCTTATGTGAAGCCTTGGTTCCAAAAAAAAAAAGAATGTGAGGGGAAACCTAAAGATGAAAACAATCGGCCTCAAACAAGGGAGATCAAATGCTTCATGTTTCTTGGGTTTGGCCATATTGCTTCTCAATTCCCAAACAAGAGGGTCATGGTTCTTAGAGAGGACAACATGGTAAGCGAGGATGAAGTGCTGGAGGAAGCTAGTGAGGAGCAAGAACCCGAGGAGGAGATTTTTCACGCTCAAGAGGGAACCCTTTTGATGGGGATCCAAATGGTTCTATCCTCCCAAGTCTAAAGTGAGGATTTTCAAATGGAGAACATATTCCATAATAGGCGCCTCATTCATGGAAAGGTAGTCTCTCTTGGATAGTGGGAGTTGTACCAATGTGGCATCTCAGGACCTTGTGGAAAAGTGGGGGCTTGAAACTATGTTGCACCTGAGCCCTTACAAGTTGAGATGATTGAATGACAAAAAAATATAAAGTTGACCAAGCAAGTTAATTTGGAGTTTTTAATTAGTGGATACAAGGATAAAGTGCTTTATGATGTGGTGCCAATGAGTGCAAGCAACATTTTGTTGGGAAGGCCATGGTAATATTATCAGAGGGTCGTTCATGTGGTTATATCAACCATTATTCCTTCAAGTTCAAAAGGAGGGAAATCAAGCTAGCTCCTCTTGGCCCGGATCAAGTTGCTAAGGATGAGACTGCAAGGAAGGAAGGTATGACTAAATCCAACATTTTCATGTCTAAGAAAGAGTTGTTGAAGTTTTTTTTGGAAGGAGGTCTTATTGTGATGTTGATGTTCCGGGAGAGGATGGACGAGATTAAAGAGGTTGCCAAGGAGGTTTGAGTATTTCTAGGGAGTTCCAAGACGTTTTCCCTAAGGAGTTTCCCCAAGGGTTGCCACCTCTTAGAGGCATTGAGCACCAAATCATTCTACAGCCAGGTGTGGTGCTTCCTAATCGGCCATCTTATGGGTTGAACCCCGATGAGGCCAAGGAGCTTAAAAGACAAGTGCAAGAACTCCTAGACAAGGGCCACATTTGGATACTTGAGCCCTTGTACTGTGCCCGCCCTATTTTTCCCAAAGAAAGATGGTAGCTTCCAGATGTCTGTGGATAGCCGAGCAATCAATCAAATTACAATCACATATAGGTTCCCGATTCCTAGACAAAAGAAATATTGGATGAGCTTAGTTGGGCATCCTATTTCTCCAAGGTTGACTTGAAGAGTGGCTATCATCAAATCTGACTGAAGGAGAGAGATGAATGGAAGACGGTTTTCAAGACCAAGTATGGTCTCTTTGAATGGTTAGTGATGCCTTTTGGGCTATCTAATGCCCCTAGCGAGTTTATGAAGGTGGATTGTGTATTTGAGGTTAAAGAAGGTGGATTGTGGCTTTCACCTCATCGATGGCTATTTGTTCAAAGAGGGAAGCTTTGCATTCCTTGTGGGGGAATCCGAGAGTCCCTAATCAAGGAAGCACATGGACGCAGCTTGGCTAGTCATTTCGGGGAGAAGAAGACTTTGGAGGCCCTAAAAGAACATTTCTTTTGGCCACACCTATTTCAGGATGTGAATAATGTGGTTGAGAAATGCATCATTTGTAAAAAGGCTAAGAGTATGGTGCTTCCTCAAGGACTTTATATGCCCTAACCGTTCCTACTCACCCTTGGGTAGAATTTAGTATGGACTTTGTCCTAGGTCTTCCTCAAACTTGTAGGGCAAAATACTCCATTATGGTTGTGGTTGACCGGTTCTCCAAGATAGCTCATTTCCTAGCTTGTTCCAAAACCGATGAAGCTAGTCATGTGGCCGAGTTGTTATTCAAAGAGGTGGTGTGTTTGCATGGTGTTCCTAGGTCGATTGTCTCGAGTGGGAAGCAAGCTCCTCTTTAGCACCTCTTTCCATCCCCAAACCGATGGGAAAACCGAGGTGGTTATTGTGACTTTGGGAAGCTTGTTAGGGAGCATTGTTAGCAACAAGGTCACGGATTGGGACATTCAACTTCCCTACGTAGCGTTTGCTTATAATCAGAGTGACTCCTTTCGAGGTTGTGTATGGCTTCAACCCATTGCTTTAGTGCCTATACCATAAAAGGAAGTTCTCAATCCAAATGGGGCCATGAAGGCCAAACTAGTGAACAATATGAATGAGAAGGTGAGCAAGGCAATTCAAAGGGCGAATGAATCCTATGCCAAGTATGCTAACCGCATGAGGAAAGCGACCAATTTCAAGGAGGGAGACTTGGTTTGGCTACATCTAAGGAATGAAAGGTTTCCAAAACAAAGGGGTTCCAAGCTGGCCCCTAGAGCCGATGGACCTTTCAAGATTTTGGAGAAGGTTAATCCCGATGCATACAAGCTAGATCTACCCAGGGAATGTGTAGACTCGGCCACTTTTAATGTTCAAGATCTTTCTTCTTATGTTGGGGATTAAGTGGTGAAACGAAAGGAGGAAGATTCACCCATAGATTTGAGGACAAATCCTCAAATACCGCGGGAGGATAACATGCCACAGGATGCCTTGCAAGAGCCATACCTCAAGGAGCCATCACCCGAGCCCGAGCTAAGGAGTTTTCTAACCAATTTTCTCTTTTGTAGGAAATGTTGAGCGCAGAATAATTATGGAGGAACCTGCCCCAAAGGACTTGGAGCAACCCAAACATCTCCTTATATGGGAAGCTAGTTCAGAACCTTTGGAAATGCAGGCCGAGAATGAGTAATCTACGAGCTTTGAACACCATGGAGGAAAGTGCAAAGCCAAGGCAAGGGAGGAGGCCAAACTTGGTACAAGCCGGGTATAGGTCGGGGCCCATGGAGCATGGCGCAAACCCGATCAGAACACTCTCTCTCTAGTTTTATTTTGTGCTTTTTATTTGTGCACAAACAATTATTTAGGGTTTCTATGGATTGGCATGGGTTTGGAGTGGGGTTCTATGGATTTTTGAGGGTGTCTCAAAAGTAACCGGTTGGGGGGAACCAAATTTGAGGACCACTCTTCCTTCGTCACCCCCAAATCGGGTAAGTGTTGGGTGGTCCTTTCTACTCTTCATTTTATCAAATCGGGTATGGCCTTTGGATGCCGTCCGATTGAGTTTTCCCTCTCTAATTTTAGAGAGGTTAAAACCCTCTCATCACCGAGCATTGTAGTCAGTTTTCAGTGAATAGAAAAGAGTGCTTTGCATCTTTCCTTGGCCGGTTTTCCACCTCCAAGACTCGACTCCCTGGTGAGTAATATCCGAGAGCATCCTTCTAGGTTCTTTCTTCCTTTTCGAGGTAGGGTGAGCTAGGCTGTGCTACACGACTTCAACAACTCTCCCGTAGTCTTAGACTTAGGGGTGGGCAACCCGGGCCGGACCTTAAGGTTTGGCCCGAAACCTTAAGCTCCGGGTCGGGTACGGTTCGGGTACGGGTAGAAATTTAGGGGTCCGGGCAGGGTAAACGGGTATTAAGTTCGGGTATCGGGTACTGTGGAAATACCCGATACCCGTTTAATACCCGTGGATAGTAAAAAAAACTGCTGAAAATCCGAACGGGTATCGGGTATTAAGTCCGGGTATCGGGTAATTATTTTTTTTGAATAATAAAAAAAAAAAAACCAATACATTTCAGGGTACCCGAAATTACCCGAACCCGACCCGGAACCTTAAGGTCCCGGGTAGCAGTGCGTCCTACCGGGTCCGGGCTGGGTATCGGGTAGTGTATATTACCCGATACCCGTTCGGGCCGGGTATCTCGCATCGATACCCGGCCCGAATACCCGTTTGCCCACCCCTACTTAGACTAAGCGTGTAATCCATATTAGCTCTTCTCCATCTCCCGTTACCTTCCATTTTCCGATCAACCCCATTTCCTTTTCCGATTATCCCCTTTTCCGATCATCCCCTTTTACCCACATTTTTGGCGGCTAAGCTTTCCTCTTATTCCCCAACTGCCCTTTCAAATCTTCGTTGCAAACTTTGTATGCAACTTGAGAACCACCTTGCCCAATAACACCAATTTTTTACCCTTTTCTTTTCTTATTTCTCACCCGATAGCCATTTTGTTCCCCATTCTATTCTTGAAGCATATAAAAAATGTTCTTAGCCCTAACATCTAAGCCCTAAACTCAAAGACCAAAGCTGATGTGCCCGAGAACCCCCACCCACCGGAAGGCATGGTGACCCGCAGCCGTGCAAGGCGGGCTTCTAATTGTTTGTTGATTTTGCAGGGACAATATTTCCTCCAAGAGGCCTCTTAGATGCTCCCACTTCTATTGACAACGAGCTCCCCAAGCATTGCCTACAATGGGAGCGTGAAGTGAGGGTGACAACCACCGAAGTACCAAAGGCTCCTCCTTTCAAAGCATCCTACCAGAGGGTGCACCAAGCCGTGACCTAGTGGATTGCTCTCTTTGGCATTCTTCATTCTAGCTTGAGAATATTATAGCAAGGGGAGGGCTTCTTGGTCATCACGTGATCAAATATATATATATGCTTTATGTAGTTTCAAGTTGTAACCAATCATTTTTGGGTTGTAGTTGTAACTTCGTGTTGGTTCGTTTTGGCCAACTCAAGTTCCATCTTGTTGGGACCTAGGAAAAACCTAATTTTTCCTAAGTAAATTTGTGATTTGTAATGCAACTTGGTCGTGGTTTAGGGCCAAGAGTTGCTGGAGTAGGAGGCAAGTTGTTGGTGGGCCCTCTATCCACCAAACTCCTATTTTAGACACTCATTAGTTCCTAAAATAGGCTAGTGTCAAATTTTGTCTTTTGTTGTAAGTTGGGAGGGTAAGAAACTCTTCCCTCTCGTATTTTGTAGGCAGAAAATTGATGTGCCATTGGAGACCAACACCGAAAATACATCCTGAGGGCCTATAACCCGAGCCCGAGCCCAGAAGTTTGCTAACACTTTTGCTCATTTTCTAGGGCTATTTATGCAAGGAACCTTAATGGGAGAGCCAACTTTGGAAGATCAAAGACAACCCAAACATCTTCTTAGTTGGGAATTCTCTTCAATTTCCAAGGAGCAAAGTGGAAAAAGGGAAATGGAGGCAGCCCGAGACAACATCAACTTAACCGAGGATCCGACCTTTGCATGGCCCATGCAAGACCTGGAGGAGGGAGGTCCAAGACCATTTCACTAAAGTTCTTCATCAGCCAAAGTCCACATGGAGGGATGAAGGCCCATTTTTATGATGTCATTTAGTTTTATCATTTTTTTTGGTTTAAACAATTGCCGATTTGTTTTAGATGCAATGTTTCGGTTACTATTAGGGTTTTATTTTGCCAAAGGGTTAGCCACGTGAAGACCTTCTTTTGTGCTTCAAGTGGGGGTGCTGAAGGGGGGACCAGGGTCAGCCTTGGTGCCTCATTTTCGGGTAACTCCTAGGAGGACAACCTAGCTGTTTTTCTACTTTGTTTTGGCATTTCAGGTAAAAAAGATTTTGAATCATTTTGGGAGCCTTCTCCACCAAAATTAGGGATAATTTTAAGCTCACTTTGAGCTCAGTTGTAAGGCAGTGAAGTTTGAAAATTAAAGATTGCATTTGCATCTCATTTTTCCTTGGTGGTTCCTCCTCCTCCAAGACTCGGGTTTTCCGGTGAGTTACATCCGGAAACCACCACGAGCTCCACTCCGGTTTTGGCTGCCATTGAAGCTTGGGTTAGCTAGGCCATACCACACTCCTTCAACCACGTTTTAGTGGAATTCCAGGGTAAGGGTGTGAACCCCAAAGCTCCTCCTCCGTTTGGGATTATTCCCCATTTTCCAACTTTCCGATTTCCCCCTTTCCCTCAAAATTTCAGCTTCTAGCTCCATATGCCGCCGGAGATCTAGCCGGAGACATTTAACCCTGTGTTTCCTTCACCCAAACCAATCTTTCCCACTTTTCCCCACGTTTCTCTTTAACCGACCCAACCACCTTTCCCATATCACATCAAAAATGCTTGTTGAAAAAAAAAATTGAAGCTTGAAGCTCCATTTTCTCTCTCGGCGGTTTGTCCAAATCGGTGAGTAATATCCAGTTTGAGCGATCTACAAGGGCGGTGAAGTTGTGCTAGCAGCCTCCAGCCTTGCTCCGGCATTCCTCCATCTTGCATGGACTCAGGTTAATTCAGGAATTCCGATAGCTTTCATCCATAACCGGCCATTTGGCCATGTGTCCGTTTGTTGCAAATCTGTCCACCCCAGAACCCTCAAAGGTCCTCAACTTGTGTTCTGTGTCCATTTTCGTTTCACTCATGCGATTCAGCCCATTTTTTTTACCGAGATCTTCCTCTCTTCTTGTGTGAAGTTTTTCCCTCCAATTTTGTGTGCACAGCTCTTCCCAATCGGGAGTTGTGCATTAACCAACCTACCCCATTTCCAGCCATAGTGGGTACTGTTTGGGGTTTGACTGTACACTGAAAAGTGTCCCCATGGCAACATAAAATCCCCACGTGCGTTTGGTCTGAAATTTGGGACTAGATTGAGTTTAATACTTGAACTTAATGTCCCCTAAGTTTCGGACTTAAAGCCCATTTGCAACTGAAGTTGTGACAGAGCTAACACCATCCCCCGTTTCTTGGTTTTTCCTCCTGGGTTGGCCTTTGGCCGTGGCTGTTTATCCATCTCCTTTCCCGAACACCTCCACCACTCTTGGAGGGTGTCAAAAGCCTTAAGCTCAAAGACCAAAGCCATAAGTGCTAAACTCTAAGCTCAAAGCTCTAGTTATAAAGCCCTAAGCCCTAAGCCCAATGCCCTAAGACCAAAGCCCTCATCATAGGCTTTAAGCCCTAAGTTACTAAACTCAAAGCTCTATTCCTTAAGCTTTAATCCCTAAACCCTAATACCTAAGCTCAGTGCCCTAAGCTCTTATCTTGAAGCCTTAAGCCCCTAGCCCTAACCCTAAGTCCTAAGTAATAATCCCTAAGCCGTAGGCACTAAACCCTATGCCCTAAGACCTCAGTACTGATTCCTAATTTCTAACCCGAAACTCTAAGCCTTGAGCCCAAATCCTTATGCCCTCAGCAAAAATTCTCTATGCCCTAACCCCTAATCCATAAGCTCTAAGTTCTAAGACCAAAGCCCTAAGCACTAAGCCAAAAGTTCGAAGTGCTAAGCCCTAATCCCTAATCAATAAGCATTAAATCCTAAGCTCTAATCCCTAATCAATAAGCCCTAATTCCTAAGCACTATGCTCTAATCCATAAACCTTAGCCCTAAGCCCAAAGCCTTAAGCCATAATCTCTAAGACTAAAGTCGAAGACTTCAACCTTGATTCATATGCTCTAAGCCCTATTTACTAAGCCCTAAGCCCTTACCCCTAAACTCTAATCCTTAAGCTCAAATCCTAAGGCCCTCACTCCCAATTCCCTAAGCCCCAACCTGACACGCTCGGGGTTATGAGAAGTGTCGGGAGAAAGAAGACACAGGGTAATCTGCCAAGGAGAAAGTCCAAGACAGAAACATTGAGGTGTAACGGTTAATGTTCCAAATGCATACAGGATTAAGTCAAATAAACTCAGCCAAATGAAACTTTAGGAAGTGGACTAATCTGGGCCAAATTCGCAGCTTGAAAACACGTGAGGACTTAAAATGGCACGGGACTAGTTTCTAATACACAAACAGACAAAACAGGGCTTGGCAGTGCAGTAGGTAGTGAAAGACTTCGGCACAACTTTCAATTCAGAGAGTCTGGGAATGGGAAAATTGGCAGAAATCAATTTTAATGAAAGGGGAAGCAAATTCAAGTGGTTTGATGAAAAAAGACACGGTAGGTTAGGAGATATGTAGGTTGGAAAATGGATGGACAGAAACTGTTCGATTTCGGGAACTCGGGCAGAATAAGGGGGGAGCTGTAAGTACAACTTTTGATGGGCGAAGGGTTTTGGTAAAAAGAAAGAACAGAAATTTCAGGCCATGAAAGAAGAATTCACAAAAAAAAAATTTAGGGTTTTTACTCACGAAAAATAGAAAATGACACAGAGTGGACTTTTAGTGCACGAAATCCACACGGGTAGAAATCAAAAACAGCAACCAACAACAAAGACAAAACACAAATGCAAACAACAAAATGGAAGGTTAGCTATGGGACTTCCAAACTCGACTTTGATCCTAAACAAGTGAGGAAGGGAGATTGGAATAGGGCTTAGTGGCTCTAGCAAGGCACCAACACCGTTACAAACCAAAGATCAAGGATATTACTCACCTTGAATTTGCTTTGCCGTGAGAGAAAATGGGGAGAGCTTCAAGCTTCAACATTCAACATTTTCTATCTGCAAATGCTGAGAAAGGAAGGGTAAAAACCCTCCTTCCCACGAGCTACAAAAGGCACATGATTATCACCTATAGTCCTAAGTGCTAAACCAACATCAAGGTATGGTAAATGGGGCCCACCCTTGACTTTCATCACTAACAAGAGTGATGGTCACTAAGGGAAGGTAAAACCCATCCCCTAAGGCTTCCTAAGACCTTTCCACTTGCAGCCACGTTTACTAACTTACAACAAAAGAGAGACAAACATACTTGCATGGTTTTCACGCAAACCATGCAAGGAAGAGTACAACCGGTTTTCAAAAACCAAAATAAATAAAAACCAACAATCTTCCTTTTTGGGCCAATGCTTTCCTTCATCTTTTCACGTGTAAGGCCGCTCCTTAGAGGCTCCAAATTGGACTCCATCCTTCAGCTCTTCATTGGACTCCATTAGGCCGTGGCTATTGGTTGCATGATGGAAGGTGTGTGGGCTGTTCTCGGATAGCCACCCCTTCTGGATGCCTCTGTAATGGAGATGGTTGACCGGGTAATCTTTGTCCAAAATTGATGATCGTCCCCATGATGGAAACCTTAGGATGTTGGCCACAATTTTGTAGAAGCATTCTTGGCCAAATTAGGTCTGAAAGGTGTTCGAAACAGCCACACAACCCCCGGAGGTCATCCTGGGCCGAAACCAAAAATGGTGTTATCATCACCTAGGATGGTTGGATCATCCTTTTCATGTTGGCACCTACAAAATTAGCACATTTGTTAGACAAAATATTGACTCGGCCTTGGCTTAGAAACTCGAGACCAAGTCCACGGTGCTAGAGCCTTCCGCTTCTAGATGTGCTAATCCGTGGCACATCACGTGAGAAAAGAGGGTTTGAGAGCTTCAAGCTTCTTCAAATTTTCCAATAAAAGTCTCCCTTCCAAATGCAGAGAAAGGAAGGGTAAAAACCCTCCTTCCCACGAGCTACAAAAGGTGAATGATTATCACCCATAACCCTAAGTGCTAAACCAACAACAAGGTATGGCAAATTGGGGCCCACCCTTGACTTCCATCACCAACAAGAGTGATGGTCACTAAGGTAAGGTTAAAACCATTCCCTAAGGCTTCCTAAGGATCTCCCACTTGCAGCCACGTAATTAGTTTACAACAAAAAGAAAGAGAAGGAGCTTGCATGGTTTTCACGAGAACCATGCAAGTTATTATACAACCGGGTTTTCTTTCTTCAAAAGAATTAAAACGTGGACTTCTCCCATGCTCTCCCATCCTTAGACTTGTCCTTGTCCTTGCTGCATGAATGGATCATCTTCTTTAAGAATACCTTGGAGTTCCACGTGAGTTGTTGCTTGGTCTTTGTCTTGGTAAGATAGGCTATGAACTTCGGACTCTAAGTTCTCCTCTTCAATCTCCCAATGTACGCAATGCTTGGGAAGTTCTTTATCAAGAGAGGAGGGCATGTCTAGGAGGCCCTTTAGTGGCAATGAATCTCCTGCAAAATTAGCAAACATGTTAGATAATTGTCTTGCCCAGCTTCGGGTGGTCGCACCCTCTGGTGGATGGCGGTTCCCGGGCACATCATTATCATAGGTTGAATAATTAAAGGTAACACCCTTTAGCTTCTCACTAAAATAGGCTAAGGGCCTCCCTTCTTGCCTCCCTTCTTCCTTCGCACCAATTCCTAATCTGGATGCATTGCACTCTACTTCAAAAACTCTGAGGAAATAAGGAAGCATGAGCACAGGTGCTTCCCAAAGCTTGAGCTTGATTTACTCAAAGATTTCCTGACAACTCGTGGTCCATTCAAATTCTCTCCCCTTTTTGATGCAATCGGTTGAGGGGGCAACAATAGAGCTAAACCCTTGAATGAATTGCCGATAAAAAGAAGCAAACTCATGGAAACTCCTCACATCCAAAACACTCTTAGGAGTAGGCCATTCTCGAATTGACTCTATCTTGGCATCATCTACCTCCATACCATTCTTAAAAATAATGAACCCTAGGAAGTGAATATGTTCCTGCACAAAAGCACATTTCTTCAAATTACCAAAAAGTCTAGTGGCTCGGAGAGTATCAAATAGCAAGCTAAGATGTCCAAGAGTATGAAAATATGTACTATAAACCAAGATATCATGAAAGTAAACCACTATAAACTTTCCCAATAAATCTCCACGCACTAAATGCATGAGTCTCATAAACGTGCTAGGGACATTAGATTGCCCGAAAGGCATTACTAACCATTCAAAGAGACAATACTTGGTCTTTAAAGCCGTCTTCCATTCATCTCTCTCCTTCATTCGGATTTGATGATAGCAAATCTTCAAGTAAACCTCGGAGAAATAGGATGACTCACTAAGCTCATCCAACATGTCTTCGAGTCTAGGAATCGAGAACCTATACTTGATTGTAATTTGATTGATGGCTCAGTTATCCACACACATCCGGAAACTACCATCATTCTTTGGGACAAATAAGGTGGGCACGACACAAGAGCTCAAGGATTCCTAAATATAGCCTTTGTCTAGGAGTTCTTGAACTTTTCTTTGAAGCTCCTTGGCTTCCTTGGGTTTCAACCTCTAAGATGGCTTATCAGGAAGCACCACACCCGGTTGTAGATCGATTTGGTGCTCAATGCCCTTAAGGAGTGGAAAATCCTCTGGAAAAGAATCTTGGAACTTCTATAGAAGTGCTCGGACCTCCTTAGGAACCTCTTTAATCTACTCCATCCTCTCTCAAAAAATCAACATCACAATCGGCCCTCCTTCCAAAATAGACTTCAACAACTCTTTCTTAGACATGAAAAAGTTAGACTTAGTCATACCTTCCTTCCTTACGGTCTCATCTTTAGCAACTTCATCCGGGCCAAGAGGAGCTAGCTTGATTGCCCTCCCTTCAAATTTGAAGGAATAATGGTTGGTATAACCATCATGAAGGACCCTCCGATCATATTGCCACAGCCTTTCCAACAAAATGTGGCTTGCACTCATCGGCACCAAGGCCTAAGCCCAAGAACAAGGCCTAAGACCAAGGCCTAAGCCCAAGGCCTAAGCCCAAGACCAAGGCCTACGCCTTAAGCCCAAGCCCAATCCTTTGTCCCTATGCCCTAAGCCCAAAGCCCAAATCCATAACTCTAAAGCACTAATCCATCAGCCTTAAGCCCCAAGTGCTATGCCCCAAGAGCTAATGCGAAAGCCCTAAGGCTAAAGCATAAGCCTTAATCCTATAACCTAAGTTCGAAGCCCTAAGTTTGAAGCCCAAATGCTAAATCCAATGATTGTAGCCCCTAGCCCTATAACCTAAGCCATAAGCCCTAAGCCCTAACCTCAAAGTTATAAGCCCTCAGCCGTAATCACTAAGCCTAAATCCTTCACAATTAAGCACAAAGCCACAAACTTTAGGCCCTAAGCCATCTCCACGTGTAACACCCGTTTTTTTTTTTTTTTTTTTTAAAAACACATACTAACTTTTCCCAATTAAGATAAACTCGTCAATTTGAAATCCTTGAGATAAAATACAGCGGAAGACTTTCCTTTAACTTCATCAAAATCAATTACATTCGAAATAAGTAATCCAAAACATACTTATACTTTAACATTAAACCAAGTTATTACAAAACAGTTATAAACTAAACATAATATTATACATTAGTTTTTAAACAAAACATTTTCCATTTACATGAGCCACCCACCGGTCAAAATCGCACTAACAGCCACAAACTTCAACGATGGACGTACTTCACCACCTCGAGCATCTATCAGCGGTAAGTAAAACCCACGGTATTTGTTTCATCACCTACATTACAAAGTTAATTTAATGAGCCTAACGCTCAGTAAGTTAATCCATAATAATGCAACATTTATGAGACCTTTATGCGTATGCTATTTCATAAAAACAATGAAATTTCAGTATCGTTCGTTTCTTTTCTTTTTCTTTCACTTAACAGTCCAATTAATGTGGGTAATACCGTCTAGGGAAGAGAAGGCACCATTTGGTCCAACCTCTTGGGACAGCAAACTCAACCCCGCCCAACATATAACTATTTACGTACATTTCATTTCATTTCATTTCCTTCATTATATGATCGTTGAAGGTACCACGAGAGAGAGTAGACACCATTTGGCCTCCCTCGAGGCAGTCTAACTCGAGCTCCTCCCTCAACGACCCGTTGCATTTTATCATGAAAATCATGCATGTAAATCATTTTCGTATTTTTCTTAAACCATGATGCATGAACAATTAGAATGCATGAACATGTATGCATGCAATAAAATATTCAATTCAAACATTGCAAGCATTCTAAACATGCATCTTAATTCTAACACCAATCATCAATCAATCATCAAACAAGGCACTCAAACATATCCTCAAATAAATTGAGGTCGGTGTATTGTGCATTACACCCCAAACAATCCAGTATATTTCAAATCATAAATCCTAATCTTTGTAATGTAGTCCCCTTAGGGCCAATCACATGCAACATTAACTTACTTGAGCAGCAAGCTTGTAATAATCCCCTTGAGCCCCCTTTTTAATCCAATTGATGACCTAAACATGTAGATCATTCAAAGATCAGGAGTCTGGTAAAGTTACCTATTTTACAACATAAATTTATTGTCATAACTCACTATCCACTTATCCATTTGACTCGATTCTAGTGGCATTGAATCACTCAAGGTGTCTATTACATTTCATTAGAAGACCACAATTTCAATGGAGCTTCATAACTTGACGCATAACGCATAATTCCAAAACCGGTTCTAACACTCCGGATTTTCAACTCTTGTTTTCTATCCCAACTTCAAACAACCATAAATTCTTCTATAAGGATTAATTCGTGATGATCAAGGTGTCAACGTGTTCCTTAAAGAGTCTACTATAACTTCTTAGAAGACATCAAATTCATAAAACTAACAGAGCATGAAGTATCGACCATTTTCCTGACAAGGGTCGACCGCTGTTTGATAAAACAGAGAGCATGCAATTCTGGAACTCCAGAATCGGTCGACATATCCTATAGGTGTCGACATAAGTTAGCATATTGCGTCGACCGCTTGTTCATGTGGTAGACCGAAGCATTTACAGAGACTGATTTTATGTCGACCGGTCGATAATATGTCGACCGGTTCTCGCCCAGTTTTCGTCCTCTAACTTGTAAT
>QAOC01002586.1:0-11865 GCA_003255005.1 Begonia fuchsioides
TATAATATTGTATACAACATTATATAAGTTTTGTGTATTTTCAATAATTCCAAAAGTTATTATATTTCTTTGAAGGTAGAAAACAACATGTTTGCATTTAAAAAATTATGAATGGAAACTCAAAGTATATTTGTACGTTGACTCAGACTTATTTTTATAAAAAAGTAAAATAAAGCATGTATAATTTTATAATAAGCCGTATAATCGTGCAATCGAGTTGTCGTCATAGACCCAAGAATCACATCTCTCACAAATGAAAACAAACCAATATAAAAAGTCAGCTAAATTACTTTGACGCCAAAGGCTAATATTTTCATCGTTTCTGCTTTGGTTAGTTGCAGCATGACCGGACCGGAATACCGGACAGAATTATGGAAACTATAATCAAATCGCCAAAAAATTCCAAACCAAATCGATACTTGTAGTTTGATTAGCTTGCGCCGAGTTCTCTTCGCATTGATTTTTTAATTTTTTTACATCATTTTTTGCATTCACGTAAAGTTCACAACAATGTATATTTGTACGTTGACTCAGACTTGTGAAATTTCTTTGAATTTTCTTTTGCAAATGAATGAAACTTCTTATTTTGGCAACCTAAACACAGTTTCTCTCTCATCCAGAAAATTGAGTATTATAATTCAATATTCTTTATGCAAGTGAAATATGGATTAACAATGAAAATTGAAAAAAAAAGAGATGGCTAAAGTCAAACATCAGAAATCATGGATGAAGGGGTAGTAAGTTTCCTGATACATTCTAAAATCATTATAAAATATTTGAATTTTACTATAAAAGAGCAGAAATGGATTGGTTTGGTGTACCCATCATTAGAAAGAAAAAACCAGTGAGAAATGGAAGCTTATGCAATAGCCTTGATAGTCATAGCTTCTGTGGTGGCAGCTGTGATTCTGCTTTGTATTTGCTGTAGAGGTGGCCGGAAAAAGAAAGCCAAGCCATCTGTTCCGCCGCCCATGGTCTCGAGAAGCATCCCGGCCCCAACAACTCAGCAGAGGGATGTTGAAATGGGTCAGTCAACCGGAACCAAAGACGGCGGCATGTCCATTATTGTGATTTCTGACTCGGGAGGCGGAGGAGGTGACGGTGGAGGAGGAGGTGATGGTGGCGGTGGCGGCGGTGATGGCGGCGGCGGTGATGGTGGCGGCGGCGGTGATGGCGGCGGCGGCGGTGATGGCGGAGGGGGCTGCGGAGGATGTGGAGGAGGCTGCGGAGGAGGGTGCGGTGGATGTGGGGGTTGAGCTTGGCATGTTGTATTTGCAATTCATCTTGTGTGATTCTGTGAGTCTTCTTCAATTTCCAAGCTGTATTATAATGCCAATTTAATATACTTATACAAATTGTAATTTAATCTTCTATATAGATATATATATCACATTGATTTCAAATTTCGTATTAATCGCGTTAAAGAGCTTGATCCTCCCTGAACAGAACAAATCATCTAGCCTAATTGTCTCGATGATTAATAAGAGTACATAGAAAGCATGTTTGAAATTTATCGGTCGATATAGAACAAAATGTTGTAGCGGTAATTACGTGTTACAATGTAATTAAGATAACAGTTAAAATACGACATTAATTGCACCATATAATAAGTGATAGTAAATAATATTATATTACAAATGAGGCCTAACCTTCATAATTTAATTGCGACTAATGTTACGTTTATCATTTTCTTTAATCTTTTTAAAATACACATCGACCTGTCAAAAATTATTAATAAAATATAAATAGTTATCTATTTAATGAATTACATTAATCATTATTTGATGTTGCCAAAAATTACATTAATCTTTGACTAAATATTGAAGAAAATAAAGAGTTTAGAGGCAGAAATTATAAATTTCTAGACAAATTCTATTTACATTCTTCATGATTAGTTTTTACAACAATAACACTAAAATGATTGGAGATAAAACTGTAAAAAAATAGGGGAAGGCATTCTTTTTTTATGAATTTCTGCAAATTGTAATATTGAGAAAATTGGATATTTACATTATTTAAAATTAGGGGTGGACAACGGGTCGAAACGGATCGGATTCTGACCCAATCGATTCGACTTGTTCGGATCGGATTCGAAAATATGAAAGCTGACCCGATCCGATCCGTTGATGAAAAAAGCAACCCTAATTCGATCGGATCGGATCGAAACGGATCGGATCGGATCGGATTAAGAAAAAAATTCTAAAAAATTCACAAACAGATTCACAATTTTCAATTCTCAAAGTTAATGAAAAATGGGAAATGAAGATTATGTGATAAACAAAGAGATATAAGAGGATCGATGAACATGAGAGCTTTGGATAGAGAAAGAAAGAGGAGGCTGGAGATGATTATAGCAGAGATGAAATGGATAGCGCCCAGCCATAGCGCCAATGCTACAAATGTAGCAACTTTGCTCCATGTGGACCCCGGTTCTTTTCTTGCTTTGAAAACCCTTCTTCCGGATGATTCCGAGGTGTCGCCACTAACTTGCCTCTCCAATTCCATTCTTACCTGCATTTGTTATCATTCTCAACATCGTCAATCACATTTTTTTGTAAGAAACGGTGAATATTGAAATGAAGAACACACAAGAAAAGCTGAAAAAGGGAAAGAACTCTCTTCAAAAAAGTGCAAAATGATATACTAGTTAGGCCCAAAAAAATCCTCTAAGTGCTTTTACAAACTATGAAGCTAAGCTTTACCAGATGAAATTTAAATCTTAACAAAAAGACATTAAACTTAAGAGCAATTTTTAAAGAACCGCAACTATGACTCGCACAATAGAAGCCACAACAAGGTCTCTACTTTCAATAAACACAAAGCCAGACAGAAAACAAAGAGAGGCAGAAACTTTTTATTTTATTTGACCTAATCCGTTGATCGGATCGGATCGGATCGGATCCTGGCCCAATCCGATCTGATCCGAAATAATTTTTCTGGACTCGACTCGTTTGCTTATGTTCGACCCGTGGATCCGATCCGTTTGATCCGATCCGTACGGATCGGATCGAGTCCAACGGATCAGTTCGGGTTGCCCACTCCTAATTAAAATTATCTTAAAATGTTAGAAGATTGGATGAATTTTTAGGAGATAGCATTGATCGATAATTTCTTCATACCGTACCAAAGAATGGATGCTCCCAACTTTGGTGTTCATGTAATGTACATGATTTGGGACCATAAGAGTTGAACTCCGATAAACGAGCTTCAGAACTTTACGCAAAATCTCGGTTTGATTCCAGCTAGATCACCGATCAATCCGTTCTAAGTAATTAAAAAAATACATAAAATGAAACAAAGAAAATGTACAAACACCACACTCTAATCTATTCCGATGTTAGTTGTCTATCGAAAAAGCCGAGAGACAAACAATGTCAGCTGTTACATTAGATTTTTTCCGACCATGTTTCCGATATTCCATCCCCTCTTCTTCTCCTTTTGGATCAGCTTACTCTGTGCTTCTTTATTCCCCCCTCTGCCACTGACCAAAAACGCTCGGTGGGCTAGCCCGAGCCGCCCTCGACTCCCGATCGACACTCTCACCTTTTCGGTTCCCAAGTTGATGCCACCTCTCCTCATGTGTTGCTGCATGGGAGACTTTTTAATCTTCCTTTGGAGGCTTCTTCTCAATATGCTGCTCAGGTTCTTTGCTCCATACTTTTGGACTTTAGGACTTGCACAAGGTATATTTTCAGGTAGCCCGTTATTATCTGAACCATCTATTTCTTCTTTTTGGTCAGTTTCAAGTAGTGGCAATGGCACAAGTGGTGGAAGCTTAAAGCTAAGTGCACTCCGGAGCGGGATCAAAGAGTTTCGTCTCGATGCTGGAGCTTGAGCCAGAGCTGATGGAAGGTGGCGAGAGACCGTGCAAACCGAGACTCTTCCGGATCGTTTCGGAAGCAGGGGTTGTTCGGATATTTCGGGAATGTTCTCCTTCTCTTCTGAATCGATGTACTTGACGAATCCGTCTGTTGGAGGACGAGGACATGGAGGTTTGAAGCTGTTGTTATTATCCAATAAAGGATTAGACAAGGACCCATGATCTTTTGCAAAGTTCAGCTGTTCAATGATGTTTTTGTTGCCCCCTAATTGTCTGTTGGTGGTTCTTGGTCTGAGCGGTCCATTGGTTTCTTCTTCAATCTGATTTTTTATCTGTTGTTGTTGCTCAGCAATCTTCGTGTCCACGTGTTGCCGTGCTATCTTTCTTTCGATCAAAAATTGTGATTCCAATTCTTTTATCTGCATAATGTATCCAATTAGCACAGCAACATGCATTATATAACATTTTAGGTAACAATCAAACAGCAATTTCTAACCTTGTCTTGTAAGGTCTTGTTTTTAAGATCCTTCTCCTTCATCTTTAACTCAAAACCATGAATTGTTTCCTCCATCTTCCTGATTTGAACGTCTTTACACTTAATATCTTGCTTGCTTCTCTCAGCCTAAAAGCAAACACAATTGATGCTTTTACGATTGAGCAGAAACCACGTAGAAAATTAAAGATAGAAGATGAGTACCATCTGTTTGCATTTCAAAAACTCAGATGTGTCTAATTGTCGCTTTGCAGGACCCAATTCAATTCCTCTCACCCTACTGGCAAAATTCAGCGAGCAAAGAGTCTCACTCAAATCGTTTTCATTTGGACTGATTTGAACAAACATGAGTGCCTTTGAATCTCCCCCTGATTTTATACATATACAATCATAGACATTCAAATTCCCATACTCAAGAAGCAAGGTTCATTTATTAAATAGCATGATATGAGTTACTCTTGTGAAGAGGTACCTAGTGAGTCTTGAAGCAAATGTGTAAGCTTTGAATTCCTGCACAATCAGAAAAGAAAATCAAAATACTGATACCATAGTTAATCATGAAAACTACAGTGGGAAAATGATATACTGGTCTCCATGTTACCTGAAAGGGATGTGTGGACTTTTTGTTGCTAGAGAAGATATGACATCACCAAGTGCAGAGAGGGACCTGTTAATATTTTGGGTTTCCTTAAGACGATCACCTTGTACTTCTGTCTTAGCTATTCGTTCGCTGCCTGCTAAATCTACCAACCAAAGTTTGCTACTTGTACACTCCCCATTTAGCAAATTTTCGCCTTTTACCATCACACAGTGCATGCTGTTGTTAATAAAGAGCCAAAAGTGATGGAAATGTCATTGGAAAAAAATTAATGAAGATTAGCACAACCTAGTTCAAGATAATCATACCAATGGGACCGGCTGCTATATTCGTTGGCATTTGTCGAGCTCACAGCTCTTGCATTGCTACCGGTTTGTAGAACTTCCCAAACTTCACTCATGTTATTCACCGGCGCTTCAACCAGGCCAGGAACATGATGTACTCCTTCGCTCACTTGCCTTACTTCAAGTCTGCAATTAACCGTCAATTAAATATGTTACATTTGCAATAATAAGGTGATTAATTTTTAAATAAGCTTATTTCATTCTACCGTTTTGTTGCTACTCCTGACTGAGACCCTCCTGAAACTAGCAAGTCTCGAATCTGCTCATTATACACTTCCAAGACAGACACTGATACACTGTATTTGTATAGTTTTTCTCTATCTTTGATTAGGCTAAACAGTTCCTCAAGAGTTCTATAATTGACGCCACGGGCATCTTGTGTACCCTCCATTGTAAATGTTTTCCCCGTTCCAGTTTGTCCATAAGCAAATATGCACACGTTGTATCCATCTAAAACAGAAATTGCAAATGGAGCTGTATCTTCAAAAACGTCACCTGCACGTTTAAAAACAAACCATCAAATATTTCAATATAAAGGATCAGTCTTTATTGCATATGTGCTAAAACAAACTAGTTTGTTCTTTTTGGATATTGTAAAAATCACCTTGACTTGCTAGATGACCAAACACGGCGTCAAACTTATAAACTCTTTTGGGGACCCCATTGGACTTTACACTCAGCTCGCCCTCTTTTGCTGATTCAAAGTCAAATGACATTGAAGCTCCATTTGCTGTTTCTTCTGTATTTAGAGGCCTACATCGACAAAAGACCCTAATATTTCCTTCAAGTGAGCAGATTAGTGTGTCAGCAAATATCTCTTAAAGGACATATCTTAAATCAGGCGTTTTGAAAAAATATTAAACCTACAGCGAACCTTTTGTCTCCAATATCTTGTTATAAAGCTCTTTCCTTTCCTTTATCCCTTCAATGAACTTGGTCTTTAGATCTCTATGCACGTCTGCTTGCTGATTGACTAATAAAAGGAAGAAAAAAGAGTACGAACACTAGTCTTGAAAGGTAATCCCAGAATAAATTTATATCAAACGAGGTATATGTACTTACATGCAGTTTGAATGCTAGATGCCAGTTCATTTATATCAGTGTGGGAATTCTTATATCCCAAAACCTCCTCCGATAGCCTATTGTGTTCCATTTTCATTAGCTGTGATGTAAGATGATATTCTTTAATTTGAATCAGAAATTACATTTATTTTGTCGTCGAAAAATTATTTGTACCTTCAGCTTTCTTGTCAGGTCTCTCAGTGAGGAAAACCACTTGCCCTTCTCTTTCACTTGTCCCTCAATCGCAAAAGCTGGAAGGGTGAAAAATTTAATTGATATTTTGTTAATTAAAAAGATTGAAAAAAATTTCAGCGACGACAAAATGTTTCATACCCAAAGATCCGACGTGCATTGATTTACGCATGAGTTCATCCTGGAGCTCCTGCAAAGACTTACAAGCTTCTTGACGTTCTCTGCTCTTCTTCTGGTTTTCCTTCTTCAATTCGTCCATTTTCTTTAATGACTCCGATAGCTCACGATTCTGAAGCTCATACCTTTTTTGGAGCATTTGATACTCTTCATCCTGCATAAAGTCGGCATTATCCTGCACTCAACAAAACTCACTCCTTTTTTTTTCAAAGAGCATATATGTGAAGCCAGATTAATCATACCTTTGGTTCCCCAGATTTTGCAAGTTGAGATCTTTTAATAATTTTGGGTAATTCAACTTCTTCAGATCCTGGTAATACGATTTACATCATCATATTTTGCTAAATTAATGATTTAACAAACCTGCCTGAGAAAAAGAAAGATTCAACTTACTGGAAGGGAAATATTTTCTAATTGAAATTCCGCATAGTAATGGACTTCCCATCACTCCTTCAAAACTAATTTTTAAGTCCTCTCCGCCATCAATGGTGGTTTTAAGGTCCGATATCATATGAGGCTTGTTCCCACCAACAGAAGCATATATATCCAGGCAAGAATAAACCTACAATAGGATGAATTAATATGATTGGACATAGCTATAAGTGCATATATCAAGTTCTTTAACTTCTTATTTTCACTACGTCGGTTCTAACCTTTTTCTCTTGTAAAAGAACGTCAAATACTCTCAGCCCAGCTGGACCATTGGTAAAAGCAATCTCAGCAAAGTGCAGATCAACAACATAACTACCGCCTTCAAGTCCTGGAATGCTGTACGAAAAGTCACCGAACCGAGCTGTTTGGTACAAAGGAATATCCAGTTCCTCGGACCTTACAGTGCTACCACCTGCATACCAATTGTCTTCTACGTAATTGACCCCATCTAAAGTCACTGCGCCATTTGAGGACCCTACATTGATGCTTAAAATCGGAAGATGATCTTTTGGTCGTGTATCTTCAGCCTCTGGCGGCTCAGGTAGCTCAAATGAAGATTCTGGAGAAAGAACTCCTTCCACAATATGAGCGAATGCAGCAAATTTGACGGATTGGGTTCTTTTAGAACAATTTCTTTCGCCTTCAACGAAGTTATTTTCAAAAGAGAGCTCCACTGAAGATGCAATTTCTCTGTTACGTTTGACATCCGTTAACTCTGGAGAATCAATGTAACTAGCTCCAGGAATTTCTGGAGAACCCGCATAGACCACCAAATCAGGAGATGTCCGTGAAAATTCGAGCATGGATTCACCTGGAATGTCATAATATTCATCAAACTGGCCATAAACTTAAATTGTACGAAAAAAAGAAGTAGCGAATTCAAACATGAACATCGTCAGTTCCATGAATGCTTCATTTGACATGATAGTTTCACCCAAACTAATGAAATGACGGTTTTCATTAAGTATAAAGATCTAAAAAAATTAATTAAGACAAAATCACTCAGTTCTTGCTCAATCAGGCCATACAGAAGTTCCTAACACTCAGAATTGGGAAAGCAATTAGACGTTTCAAACCGTAAATTATCCACACCTCGATTTGGATTGCAATACAGAGAGCTACGATCCGTCATGATCTCGACGTAAACAAACCACAAGACAATTCAGAAGAGCTGTGAAGCAAATGATCCAGAAATTCAAAAATTGAACCCGCTGCCGAAACAAGGATTTCAAGAAACCGGTAAAAATTCACGATGAATGCGTAATAGAGCTGATTCAGGAAGGTCTCTGTTTCCGTAAGTTCCCCAAAATCAGATAGGTAAGAAGATCAGAGGGATTAAATATACCTCAAATGCACCAGAAAGTGAAATCAATGGCAGTGGAGGAAGAGGAACTCTATCAAATAGCTCTCGTTCGACGAAGAAAAAGAGCATAAAGTGAAAAAGCTGTAGGGGCTTCTGATCCTCGCTGAGCTTGAATTTCGGTTGAGGGAGAGAAAGATAAACCACCATAAAAAAGGAAGAGAAAGTGCAAGGATCGAAGAAGAAAATGATGATGATCTCCTTCTTCGAATTCTCCTCTGCAAAAGTCCGACCGTTTATTTTTTGAAATTTGAAATTCGATCGCCGGGCTCCCTTAGATGGATTTTATTCTTTCCTGCGTTATCGGAAAGTGGAGGATCCTTTGGTAATTTCCTTTTACAAACTTTTTTTTGTCATTTGAGAACAATTAATACATTAACCTTTGAAATTTTAGTTATTATAAATAAAAGTTATTTATATAGGATTAAGGGCACCTGAAGACTTGAGTTTTGAACAATTAATACACTTTTTATAATTGAATTTCTATTTTTTTAATTTCAATTTCTCGTCCTAATCACTCTGATCGTAAAGTAAACAAAAGATTTAAAATTAAATTATAAAAAGATGTTTAATTTATTCAAATTTAACGATTGAGGTCTGTTGATAATAACATAAACTTCGAGGTGTAAATTGATACAGTTAAATTTAGAGCATCACTGGAAAAATGTATAACTATAGAGTGGTCATTGAAAATTTTCTTAGAAATTTTAATGGATTATACAAATATATGTATATGTATATATATATATATGAAATTATGACATAATATTAAATAATTTGGATGTACAAAACACAAAATGCAAATCTCAAAATTGGAAACATTTGAGTATGACAATTGTGTCAAAATAATATTATTCAATATCAATTTATGATATAATTAAAAATGCTGTAGAAACTTTGACATCGCACGTCGCACATACGTGATGTTAACGTATTGGCGAGTTAATTATTCATGCATAATGCATATGAGTTACAATTGATTAATATCTAGCCAATTAACAAAATTTAATGGTTAATCTTTAATTTTTTTGGAGTGTCATTAATTAGTGTAATTAGTATTTTATTTTTTTACGTTAATTAATCTCACAAAAGAGCCAAGAAGAATTGAGTCAATATAGAGTTGGAATTCGAGTCGGGTCGGGTGAGCCGACTCGACATTAATCGTCCAGCTCATCGATTCTGTGAACTTTTTGAGTTGAGCCTGTTAATCTTATTCAATCGAGCCAGTTTGGGAGTCTCATGCCTATTCGAATCGAGCCCAAGATGAGCGAGTCGAGCCTAAACGAACTAAATATTTTCCAAACACGTATGTTGTACATATTTTTAAAAATTGTTTTCGTTATTGTAAGAATAAAAATGTGATAAATTTAGCAATGTATTGTAAATATATTTATTAGAATAAATATGAAAAAAATATTTTGTAATAAAAAAATCACATATCAATCAAAGATGTTTGAATAGAAGATTCACATAATTTTAATGTTTGCATTACTACAGCTCAACTAGGTTAACCTCTATCTAATCGTTGATCATGTGCAAAATATCAAAAATTTATAAATGTTAAAAATCACACTTTCAAACTTAAAAAATATTTAGTTTTTGAACTCTAAATTTTTAATTTTTTGAGAATAAAATCATCGTGTTGTTAGTCTCTCTTCATGCGTCTTACCAATCCTTCATCCATATTAGAGTTTTTATGAGATCTGGTGCAATACGTCTCGACGATCATCATATATGCGTCCACCTGCACTAAAGAAGATTAAAATGCTATAATAGAAACATGAAGTGTTAGTAAATCTTGCTTCAAGTTAGAAAGAATTAGACATTGAGTCCCATAAAGAATTTTATATCCCATTTCTAAATAATTGTCGAATTTATTCCTTATCAAATCATAAAATAATATATCATTATCTATTTTTTATTTATTTTATCCATAAAATATAGGCAATATCAAAAAACAAAACTACCATTAAAGCTAGAAGGGATATGAGATGAAGATGATGAATGATTAACATCTTAATATTTATTTTGATAAGAAAAAAATAACATAGCAAAACCATTATTTAACTGAATATGACTCATTTGTATAACGATACTTAAATTATTTAAAATTGTATCGAATATTAATATAGATACTTTTAATTTAAATTAATAATGTGGTACGTTTCCAAAAGGGAAAAATATCGTTCAAGCTAATAAATTTTAAATTTAGTATATCGACCATCATTGAGGATCTGATCAAGAGTGAATCGCCCACACGAGCATAATTCAGTTGACTCATAAATGGTAGATTGAGTACAAAAGTTTAGGTTCGACGTCTGCGTTATCCTAGTGTGGGAGTTGTTACTCCCAATATTAGAGTAACTCTTTAAGATATCACGTAAAAACCTCTTATCTTTAGACTGTCAAGTCATTATAATTTAACTCTTGATAAATTGTCGGGCTAGAATTAAGAATATAAAAGTATTGGGCTAGAGATTTCGACTAAAGAGTGAATCCATTTAACGCAGCTGCCAACATAGGAATGCGTGGGGTCTGACGAGCCGATAAAAGACGTCTGAATCCAGCTTCGACCTCCATTAATGGCGCATTCAATGCTCTAAACTAACCCCCTTCGCCTATAAAACACAGCTCACTTCGTCTTCTCCACCACCAACCAGAGCTCAAATCACATCAAAAGGGCGATGACGATGGCCGACAAGAAAGGAGAAAAAGCGATCGGAGTCGCCGACGGTAGATCTGCCATGGCGTCGACGAGGAACGACGAAGAAGACGATGAGATAGCGACGAGCAGTCTCCGGACCATGGGAAGCTTTGTTGCGGCTCATTCCGATGTCGCTCTGTGTCGTCGCTCTCGTCATCATGCTTAAGGACTCTCAGAACTCCGGCGACTATGGCTCCCTTTCCTACTCCGACGTCGGAGCTTTCAAGTATGAATCTTTCTTTTTCAGAAACTGAGAGAGAGATCGATCATAAACAGACTTAGAAATGGTAATTAAAGCTTGGTTGGAGCAGGTATTTGGTGCATGCAAATGGGATATGTGCAGGGTATTCTCTTCTGTCAGCAGTAATTGCAGCCATGCCTCGCCAGTTTTCACTTTCCAAAGCCTGGACCTTCTTCTTCCTCGACCAGGTTTCTTTCTTTTTCTAATCTGTGATGACCTAATTTCATCTTTATAACTTCTGTTCGTGGAATGCTTTTAGATTATGATAGTTTGAACATTAAGAAAAATTGTAAGTGACATTTGTTATTATATTAGATTAGGGTTTGAATTAAATATTAGGTTTGATGAACTATTTATTAGGGCTTTGACTAAAATTTTAGATTAGGGTTTCCTCAAACATAACAGGAAAGTATAACGGAGCTATTATTTAATCATAATGTAG
>QAOC01002605.1:8710-28450 GCA_003255005.1 Begonia fuchsioides
TTGAAGTCCATTGTTTGAGGGTTGCTAGGTTTAAGTAAAAGTAATGAAGTAAGTTGGGTTAAATATCCTAAAGGACTACTTTCAAGTAAGTTTCGGTCGACACAATAGACAAGCGGTCGACATAGCATAACTTTCGGGAATACTTTCGGTCGACACAATCGACGAGCGGTCGACATAGCATAACTTTCGGGAATACTTTTGGTCGACACAATAGACGAGCGGTCGACATAGCATAACTTTCGGGAATTCATTATGTCGACATAAGTTGAAAAGTCAGCAAAATCAGCAGAATTCTGATTGGTGGACATAAAAGGAATATTGATTTTAATTGATAAAGGGCTTTAAGTGGGTCTTGGCTGGCATTTCTCCCTCGCAGCCACGATTTTCCTCTCCCTCTTTCTCCCTAGGTTTCGTGCTCTAAATCAAAGGTGAGATTGAGATAGAGAAAGAGTTTTGTGAGGAAAAAAGAGTGAGAAAGTGAGTGCTTCAAGAGAAGTGAAGTGAAGAGCTTTGATATTTGGTGGAGACTGAAGCTCAAGGTATTTTCATGTCCTTTAAAGTTCTTGTAGGTTCAATAATGATAAAAGGATGATGTTGTTTGGATTGATGGATAAAAATAGAGGATTTCAAGTAGAATGTTAGAAAATCAGTTGATTGTATGCAAGGTTAGGGTTTTTGAGATTCGGTCATATTGTCAAACGAATTTGAGTTTATAACCTTCATAAAGTTAAAGTAGGCTTTTATAGCAATTCATAGCCGTTTGAATCACTCAAATAGGATCTTTGTAGACAAAGTTATGAATGTTACAAGTTAGTAGATGGAAACTGGGAGAGCACCGGTCGACATATTATCAACCGGTCGACACAAAATAACTCTCTGTAAATGATTCGGTCGACCGCATGAATAAGCAGTCGACACATTATGCTAAGTTATGTCGACACATATAGGTTTATGTCGACCTAATCACTGTTCAAACAGTGAATGCCTTCTATTTTGTCCACGTAAGTCAACATACGTTAGTTTTCTGAATTTGGTGTCTTCTAAGAAGTTATAGTAGACTCTTTAAGGAACAATTTGACATCTTAATCGTCAATAATGGATCAATATAGAGGAAGTTATAGATGTTCAAAGTTGGAACATAAAGTTAAGACTTTATGCAAATTCTGATCCGCATATGATTAATAGGTTTAAGCCATCGATTGGATTAAGAAGGAGACTCAAGTGGATCAACTCAACCTAGCTGCTAAGGTAAGTTAGCATTAAGATTATTTGGCCCTTAAGTGGGACTACATTGCAAAGATTAGGATGATTGTTTGATGTGTGCTGCATGTTTGTTCGCATGATATGTTTGGTGATGTATGCTTATTTTCATGTTATGTGATATGATTTAAGAGATGTTTTCATGTTCATATGGTCATGCATCATAGTTTTACAAAATGTCTACGAACTATTTTCATGCATGTTTTACAACGTAGTTGGAGGTAGCGAGATATAATTGGTGGTATGGGACGCTAATTATGTTTCGTCTCCGATGAATTAAGAACTTGAATATCATAACAGTAAAGTAAAGTAAATGGTTATTACAGGCCTGAGCACCTCAAGTAGTAAAGTAGTGAGCTCACGATCAGTAGAAGTTGAAGTAGGTGGAGGGGGTGTTCTTGAGATCCTGTAATATTTCCAAAGATAAAGAAGTTATGAAACCTAAGAAACGTGAATGAAATGTGCATTGTTTTAACAGCATGGCATACTCATGCATTGTATTTTATAGTTATGCTATTTACTGAGCTTTAGGCTCATAGTTTAGGCTTTGCAATGTAGGGAATATAATGGAGGAAAGTGAGCCAATGACTGATCAAGATGTTAGAGCAGAGGGGTGTTCAAATGATACGGTTTATTGAGCGATGACCGACGAGGAGTGATGTACGATACACATAGTTAGAATATAAAGTGTTTTGAAAGTTTTGAACGTTTTGAAGATGTAATGATATGTATACCCTTATTTTCGTGTGATGGATTTTAAAGTATTTTAGAGTGAATGTATTTTGAACTATAGTTTTCCGCTGTAAGTTTAAGTTATGAAATGATCATGTATTTTTGATGTGATAAGGGTGGAATTAGAATGTATGATTTTATCATTTACGTTTTTTCTTATAAATTATTTTATGAACTAAAGGTAATAGTTTTTTTTAGAAATTAAAGTAAACGAGTGTTCCACCAAAGTAATGTAAGTAAGTAAGTAAGAACAGTAACGGACCGGTCCTCGGGCTGCCCGCGAGTAAGCAAAGTAAAGTAAGTAAGCAAGTAAAGTAAGGCAGAAAGCGGCGGCACGGGAATCGGGTCGTTACAATGTCCAACTCCAAAAGAAGGGAAAGCCGACTTCACTTTGTCCACCATGGGAGAGGACGCTGTTCAAGTGTGGTCCAAGAAGGATGCAAGTGATCATATCCATTTGTCAATGGACAAGTGATGGACCGAACCTTGCCTAAAATCCTGTTTACTTTTAGCACGGATTGGAGCCCAATAAATCAAAGGAGAGGTTGGTCCAACAATAGGGGTTTGCTAGTTAACCCCTTGGAGATTTTTTGCTTGTTTAGAGTACTTGTAAATTGTAATTATTCTAGTAGCTTGAAATGATGTATAGAGGTTGGTTCGGTTTGGATCAATTTGCTGGAAATTGGTTCGGATTGGACCAATTTATCCTCCATCATGTTGGAGCTTAAGGGAAATATTATTTCCCATGAAAATTAAGTTTGTAAAGTCTTTTAGACGTGGTTTAGGTCTAGGGAGTGTTTGAGTTGGGAGGCAAGTTGAAGGTGGGCCCCTTTTTCCCACCTACCTCATACTTAGCCACTCATTAGTCCTAAATTTAGGTTTTTAATTGTTCTTGTCTTTTGTGTAAGTTCGAGGGGGTATGAATCCCTTCCCCCCACGTCTAATGAAGGCAGAAAAGATTTTGGTAAATTGCAGAAGCTTGAAGCTCTCTCAATCCTTCCTTTTCTCACGGCAAGATTAGATTTCGATGAGTAATATCCATAATCTTTCTTTGTCTTTGGCGTTGGTGTCTTGCTAGAGCACCTTAGCCTTTATTCCAACCTTCCTCCACACTTTTTTTGGGTCAAGGTAAGCTTGGAAATCACATAGCCATCCTTCCATTTGTGTGTTTGGGAATTAGTGTTGGCTTTGTTGGTTGCTGCCGGTTGTATTTTAACCTAATTCCATTTTTTGTCCCAAAAGTCCCCTCCGTGTAAACTTCTGTTCCCGTGTGCTAATGACCTAAAATTTGGGCTGTGAGTTCCTCTTTCATATCTTGAGAAATTTGGTTTATCATTGCGTTCCCTGTTTCTCCTATCTAAAAGTTGTGCATGCATTTTTCTTCCTCCTCCTTCTTCCGAACTCCTGAAATCTGGCAGTTCTGTCGACCAAAATTCAATCTCTCATAATTTTTAAACTATCCGCTTGATTCCTATCAAAACCTCACCATTTGATTCCCCTTCCATGGAGAAAGTTTTCTACCAATTTTCTCTTTCTCAGCTTGTCTGTATTTTGAGTTGTGCAGAGGTTTTCGCTTCACCTACTGCACTATCAAAACCCTTGTTGTCCACTTGTGCATCTAAAAGTGACCTCGTGTCATTTTATGTTCCTTACGTGCTACCCCTCTGAAATTTTGACCAAAGTTGGTCCATTCCCTAAAGTCTAAGTCCACAAAAATTTTAATCCAAACGCACGCATGCATTTGGAGTTCCATTGGACTCATTCCCCTGTCTCGGCATTCCTTCATTGACTCTCGGCAGATTACCATTCCTCCTACCTCTATCGACACCTCTGCATCCTTTGGAGCGTGTCATTTGGTATGGGTTTAGAGTGACTTTTATCTTTTGCATGGGTTTTGGCTTTCGGGAATGCTTGGATGGCAGCCGCTGGAAGGGGAAACAAATTTCGAGGACCACTCTTCCTTGGTCTCCCCCAAATCGAGTAAATGTTTGGTGGTCCTTTCTACCTTTCTCTTTGTGCAAGCACCAAATAAGGTAAAGCTCTTGGATGCCATCCGAATTGGTTGCTCCTCTCCAATGTGAGAGAATGTAAAACCCTCTCATCACCGAGCATTGTACCCAGTTGATTTTTCAATAGAAGAGGCTTTGCATCTTTCTTCCTTGGCCAGTTTTCTACCTCCAAGACTCGGCTCTCCGGTGAGTAATATTCGGCGACATCCAAGAGCATCCTTCAAGGTTTTGCTTCACTTTCGAGCTAGGGTAAGCTAGGTCGTGCTACACGTCTTCAGCGACTCTCCCATTGTCTTAGGATAAGCGTGTAATCAATATTAGCTCTTCTCTATCTCTGGTTACCTCCTATTTTCCAATCAACCCCATCCCCTTTTCCGATAACCTCATTTTGGCACCCGATATTCCTCTCTGCATATCTTCTTATTCCCCCAAGCTTTTACCCCCATTTTTGGAGGTTAAGCTCTCCTCTCATTCCCTAATAAACTCTCAGAATCTTGATAGGAAACTCCATATGCAACATGAGAACCACATTTCCAATTAACACCCATTTCTGGCCCTTTTATTTGTTTCTTACCCACCTGATATCTGTTTTGCTCCATATTCCATTCTTGAAGCGTGTCACATATCAACATAATGAAAAAATGCACCCTTGAAAAAAAAGCACCAAAAACAAGAAAGCCTTACATGTTGAAATTTTGACTTTTTTGCACTTTGCTATTCATCCAAAAACAGTCAGTTCATGAAATAGTAATCCAAGAACACTAGAACCCTAGAAATCATAGACTCCTAGAAACCGTAGAACCCTGGCATCTTAGAACTCCTAGAACCATATATTCCATGAACCCTAGAAACCCTTAAAACCTTAGAACCCTAGAATTCTAAAAACCCTAGAACCCTAGAAACCCTTGAACCCTAGAAACCCTAGACCCAAGATCCCTAAAATCCCTAGAACCCTAGAAGTCCTAGAACCCTAGAACCCTAGAAAAGCAGGAACTGTAGAAACCCTAAAACCTAGAAATCTAAAAAGCATAGAACCCTAGAAACCTAGAAAACCTAAAACCCAAGAACCCTAAAAACCCTAGAACTCTATAATTCTAAAACACTAGAAACCTTAGAAACGCAAGAACTCTAGAACCCTAAAAAAGATAGAACCCTTGAAACCCTAGAAAACCTAGAAATCCAAGAACATTAACACCATAGAACGCTAGAAAACCGAGAAACCCTAGAGCCTTAGAACACTAGAAACCCTAGAACCCTAGCAACCCGATAACCCTAGAAACCCTAGAACTCCAGAATCTTAAAAGCATAGTACCCCTAGAACTCTAGAATCTTACAACGCTAGAAACCTTTGAACCCTAAAAAAGGTAGAACCTTGAAACCCTAGAAACCTAGAACTTGAAAACCTAGAAACCCCATAACACTGAAACCCTAGAACGCTACAAAACCTAGAAACCTTATAACTCTAGAAACCCAAAACCCTAAAAACCTAGAACCCTAGAACTATAGCAACCATAGAAAACCTAAAACCCAAGGACCCTAGAAACCCTAGAAACAATAGAACTCTTGAGCTTTAGAATTTAGAAACCCTAGAACCAAGAACCCTAGAAAAAGCTAAAACCCTAAAAACCCTAGAAATCTAAAAACTCTAGAACCATAGAACTCTAGAAACCGTAGAATCCAAGAACCCTTGAAACCCTAGAACTCTATAATTCTAAAACACTAGAAACCTTAGAAACCCTAGAACTCTATAATTCTAAAACACTAGAAACCTTAGAAACCCTAGAACTTTAGAACCATAAAAAAAACATAGAATCCTTGAAACCTTAGAAACCTAGAACCCTAGAAAACCTAGAAACCCAAGAACACTAAAACCATAGAACACTAGAAAACCCAAAAACCCTAGAGCCTTAGAACACTAGAAACCATAGAACCCTAGAAAACCAAAAATTATAGAAATCCTAGAACTCTAAAATCTTTAAACCCTAGAACACTAAAGAAGCTAGAACCCTTGAAAACTTAGAACCCTAAAACTTGAAAAGCCCTAGAAACCCCAGAACACTAAAACTCCAGAAAACCTAGAAACCATAGAACCCTAGAACCCACGAACCCTAGAACTTTAGAACCATTAAAAACCCTACAAACTCTGGAACCCAAGAAACTCTTGAAACACAAGAAACCCTAGTAACCTAGAACCTGTAAATCCCTAGAATTGTAAAAACTCTAATGAATAGTAACTTGAAACCCTAATGAATAGTAACCTAAAGAAAGATGCAAACCCTAAATAAACAGTACACCCATTAATAACTACTTTATAAAAGAGAGGAAAAACACCAAAAACCAAAAGCCTAACACGCTGAAAATTTGATTTTTTTTTGTATTTTACTATTCATAAAAAATCAGACAATTCGCAGTATAGTAACCCAAGAATACTAGAACCCTAGAAACCCTAGAATCCTTGAAAATGTAGAACCCTAGTACCTCAGAACTCCTAGAACCCTGTATTCCTAGCCCTAGAAACCCTGAGAATCATAGAACCATAGAAACCCTAGAACACAAGAAACCCTAGAATCCTAGAAATCCTAGAAACCATAAAAAATCTAGAAACCCTAGAACCATATAAACCCTAGACCATAGAACATGAAAATCTTATAACCTTAGAAACCCTAGAACACTAGAAACCCTAGAACCCTAGAACCCTAGACCCAAAAACCGTAATAACCCTAAAAATCCAAGAAACCCTAGAAACCATAGAACGTAGACCTCTAGAAAAGCTAAAACCCTAGAAACCCTAAAATCCTAGAAATCTAAAAACCATAGAACCCTAGAACACTATAAACCCTAGAATCCTAGAACCCTAGAACACTAGAACTCTAGAATCTAAGTCATTAGCCTTAAGCTCTAAGCCTTAAGTACTAAGCACAAGCACTAAACCCACAGCCTTAAGCCCTAAGGACAAAGTGTTGATCCCTAAGCCCTGAGCTCTAAAGTTAAAGCCTTAAGCAAGAAGCCATAAGCCTAAGCTTTATGCTCTAAGTTCTAATCCTTAAACCCTATGTCCTAAGTCTGATATCACGAGCCCCAAGTTGAAAGCTTTGAGCCTACACCCAAAGCCCTAAAGCCTAAGTCTTAAGTCGTCAGCCCTGAGACCTGAAACATAAGCCTAAATCCTAAACGAAGAGCTCTAATCACAATGCAGTTAGCCCAAAGTTCTAACCCATAAGCTCAAAGCCCAAATCCTTAAGTCAAAAACTCTAAGCCCTAAGCCAAAATACTATGTTGAAAGCACTAAGCACAAAGATGTAAGTTGTACGTCGTAAGCCATAAGCCCAAAGCCTTAAGCCCTAAGCCCTAAGCCTCAGACCTAAGCCCTAAGCCTAAGCTCTAAACCTAACCCCAAGCCTAAAGCCCTAAGCCCAAATCCCTAAGCCCTAAGCCCAAAGCCCTACTCCAAGCACTAACCCAAAGGCCAAAGCCCAAATCCCGAAGCCTAAAGCACTAAGACTTGAGTTGTATGCCCAAAGCCTAACTCTAAAGCAATAGGCCCAAAGCCCAAAGCCATAATCCTTATGCATCAAGTCCAATGATGGAAGCCCTAGGTCCCATTCTCAAAGCTCTAAGACCAAAGTATTAAATCACGAGCTTTATGCCTTAAGCCCTGAGCTCGAAGCCCTAAGAAAAAAGTCCTAAGGCCTAAGGCTAAAGCCTTACTCCCTAAACCCTAAGCCCTTAGAATTAAGCCCTAATCCTTAGGACAAAAATGTAAAAGCCAAACTCCTAAGCCAAAGGCCAAAAGCTGAATGCTAAAAGCTCTAAGCCAAAGCCCAAAGCCTAGGCCCAAAGCCCTAAGCCCAAATTCCTAATTCCTAAAGCCTTAAGCCTGAAGCCCTATGCCAAAAGCCCAAAAGGGAAAGCCCAAAGTGCTAAGCCATAAGTGGCATGCCCTAAGCCCTAATCCCTAAGCGCTAAGCCCAAAACAACAAGTACTAAGTTGCAAGCTCGAAGGCCTAATAACTAAGCCTTATGCACTTAGCCATAAGCCTTAAGCCATAGACATCAAGCCCAAAGTCCAAAGTCCTACGCCCTTAGCCATGAACCCAAATCTTAAAGCACAAAGACCTAAGCCCTAGGAAAAAGCCCTAACCTCTAAGCCTCAAGCCTTTATCCTTGAGCCCTAAGCCCTAAGCCCTAAGCTCTAAGTCACAAACCTTAAAACCTAAGCCCAAAGTCCAAAGCCCAATGCCTTAAGACATATGCCCTAGCCCCTGAGCCCAATGCCCAATGCCCAATGCCATGAGTTATTATCCTTAAGCCCTAAGCCGTAAGCCCTAAGTTCTAAGCACAAGCCCTAAGCTCTAAGCCCCAAGCCCTAAGGCCTAACAATCTAAGCCCTAAGTCCTCAAATCAAAGCATTAAGCCAAAAGCCCAAAGCTCAAAACCAAAAGCATAAACATCTACCCCAAAGCCCCAAGCCCTAATCCTTAAGACAAAAGATTAAACACCTAAGCCAAGAGCCATAATCCCTAAGCCCTAAGACTTGAGCCCTCAGCCATAAGTCTTAAGTCGTAAGCCATAAGACCAAACCCCTAAGCTCTAAAGCCTTAAACTCAAAGCCCTAAGTCGTAATCGAAAAGCCATAAGCCTAAAGACCTAAGCACTAAGCCCAAAGCGCTAAGCCTTAAGTCTTAAGTCTTACACCTTAAGCCCTAAGCCCTAAGCCTTGTGCCATATGCCCTAAGACCAAGACCCAAGCCCTAAGCTCTAAGCCCCGAGACATGACCGCTAATCTATAAGCCCAAAGATCTAAGCCATAAGCCCTAAAATAAAGCCCCATGACCTCAGCATTGAGCCTAAATCTCAAAGCCCCAAAAGACCTAAGCCATAAGCATGAATACCTCACCCCTAATCCCTAAGCCATTTTTCTTAAGCCCTAAGCACTAAATCGTAAGCTCTAAGTTCCAAGCCTTAAGCTCTAAGTCCAAAGCCCTATGAGCTAAGCCTTAAGCCCTAGCATTAAGCTCTAAGCCCAAAGGACAAAGCCCTAAGCCTGACCCCAAAGCAAGAATCCCTAAGCATTGAGCCTAAAGCCCTAAGCCCAAAGCCCAAAGCCATAATAGTTGACCCATAAGCCATAAGTGCTAAGCTTTAAGCCCAGAGCCCTAAGCTTTAATCCAGAAGACCTAAGGCCTATCATCCTAAGCTCTAATCCCTAAACTCAAAACCTAAAGCCTAGAGCCCAAAGCCCTAAGCCCTAAGATATAACCACTAACCTCTAGGTTCTAAGCTCCAATCCATTAGCCTAACGCCTAAGACTACCCAAACCCTTAATTCTTAATCCCTTAGCCCTAAGCCTTAAGCATTAATCTCGAAGCCTAAGGAGATCAGGTCCAAGCTCGAAGCTCTAATCCCCAAACCCCTAAGCCATAAATCCTAAACCCTAAGCCCTTGGCTGATGTGCCACGGATTAGCACATCTAGAAGCGGAAGCAAACTATTTTCTAATGAGTTTGTTGATTTTGTAGGAAGCTTGTTTTATAAAGGTTTAATCAAGAAGCCAAAGATGAAGGGCATGGTGAGCCCTAGTTGTCAAGTGGGGTTGATGCATTTCATGGGCCAACCACCACTTGATGAAGGAAGAGGAGTTCAAGGGTGGCACATTAAGGTGGCCCCAAATCACCAAAACATGAAGGGGAAAGCATGTTTTCCTTTTGACAACTTTGTGTAATAATTTAGTTAGTTTTATGTAATAATTAGGAGGATAATTAGTAGCTTAAATTTGTGCAATGTAAGGGTACTTAGTGTACCCGTGGCATGGAAGGGTGATCAAAACATCCATGGTGATGAAAACAACATTTCTGGTTTCGGCCCAAGCTGACCTTCGAGGCTTGTGCAGCCGTTTCGACCACCTTCCGGACCTGTTTTGGACAAACGTGCTTCTACAAAAATGTGGCCCACATCTTCAGGTTTCCAGCATGAGGCAGAGCATAAACTTTGAACAACAACTGCCAAGCCAACGATCACCATTACAGAGGCCTCCAGAAGATGGAGCGGCCCAAGAGCATCCAATGGTGGCTGATCCATGGCCATGTTTGGCCCCAACGGAAAGGAAGGCTGAATTTCATCTTTGTCCTTCATGGAAGCAGCAGCTAGCAGCCCATGGAAGTGCCCAACCATTAGCCCAAAAAATACAAGTGTTCAAGTCCATTTGATTATGGACATTCCATCATCGGTTTGGCCCATCTATTAGGTTTTTGGTTTTTCGTAGAAACCATGCAAGAAACTTGTCATCCATTTTATTTTTGTGCTAAATTACGTGGAAGCAAGTGGGAAAGATTAGGGAACATTAAGGAATGGGGGTACACCATACCTTAGAGTTCCATCTCTCCTTGAAGTGTAGAAGTAAAAGGAGGGGCCCACTTGCCATGCTTTTAGGATTGCTAGTTACTTTGAATTGTAGGTAGTAATTATTTTCTCCATGTAGCTCGGGGGAAGAAGGGTTTTATTCCTTTCTTCTCTGCATTTGGAAGATAGAAAAGTATTGGAAAATTTGCAGAATCTTTGAAGCTCTCAAACCCTCTTTTCTCACGGCTTCTTGGGATTTTGGTGAGTAATATCCAATCTTCCTTGTTGTCTTCGGTGTTGGTGCCTTGCTAGAGTCACTTTGTAACGACCCGATTCCCGAGACGTCGCTTTCTGCTTTACCTTAATTGCTTACTTACTTTACATGACTTTACTTACTTCAACTTACTCACAGGCGACCCGAGAACCGGTCCGTTACTAAATTCTTACTTACTTACTTAAATTGGTGGAACACTCTTTTTCTTTAATCTCTAAAACAAACTATCTTTAGTTTATAAAATAAACTAAATGGAAAACCGTCGATTTGCAAAACATATACTTCTTCGTAAACATAAACGTAAACTATTTGTGTCCCACCTTCATCAAAAATACATAAACATTTTCTATTTAACTTACGTAAGCATTTAATCACATAAACTTACAGCGGAAGACTATTGTTCAAAATACATTCATTTCAAAAGCTTTGAAATCCATCACACGAAAATAAGGGTATACACTTTAATTACATCTTCAAAACATTCAAAACATTTTATATTCTAACTGTGTGTGTCATACATCACTCCCCGTCGGTCATCGCTCAATAAACTGTATTATTTGAACACCCCTCTGCTCTAACTTCTTGATCAGTCGTTGGCTCACTTTCCTCCATTATATTCCCTACATTGCGAAGCCTAAACTATGAGCCTAAAGCTCAGTAAATAGCATAACTATAAAATGCAATGCATGAGTTTGCTATGCTGTTAAAACAATGTACATTTTCATTCACGTTTCTTAGGTTTCATATTTTCTTTATCTTTGGAAATATTACAGGATCTCAAGAACACCCCCTCCACCTACTTCAACTTCTACTGATTGTGAGCTCACTACTTTAATATTTGAGGTGCTCAGGCCTGTAATAACCATTTACTTTACTTTACTGTTATGATATTCAAGTTCTTAATTCATCGGAGACGAAACATAATTGGCGTCCCATACCACCAATCATATCTCGTTTACCTCCAACTACGTTGTAAAACCATGCATGAAAATAGTTCGTAAACATTTTGTAAAACTATGATGCATGACCATATGAACATGAAAACATCTCTTAAATCACATTACATAACATGAAATTAAGCATACATCACCAAATATATCATGCAACAAACATGCAGCACATAAAACATTCATCCTAATCTTTGCAATGTAGTCCCACTTAAGGGCCAAATAATCTTAATGCTAACTTACCTTAGCAGCTAGGTTGAGTTGATCCACTAGAGTCTCCTTTTTAATCTAATCGATGGCTTAAACCTATAAATCATATACGGATCAGAATTTGCATAAAGTCTTAACTTTATGTTCCAACTTTGAACATCTATAACTTATTCTATATTGATCCATTCCTGATGATTAAGGTGTCAAATTGTTACTTAGGGAGTCTACTATAACTTCTTAGAAGACACCCAATTCAAAAAACAAAAGCATGTTGACTTACGTTGACAAAACAGAGGGCATTCACTGTTTGAACAGTGATTTGGGTCGACATAAACTTTCAGGGGTCGACCCATGTCGACAAAACAAAGACGTCGCATTTTTAAAATTGAGTTTCGGTCGACCCAAACTACAAGGGGTCGACCCAAACTCCTCCAAGTTTTTGTACACTAACTTGCAACGTCCATAACTTTCTCTACATAACTTTGAATCGAGTGATTCAAACGGCTATAAATTACTTTAATAGTCGACTTTAACTCTTATCAAGGACATAATCTCAAGTTCGTGCTTAAAGTTTACCGAATCTCGAAAACCCTAACTTTGTTCATAATTGACTAATTTTCTAACAATCTACATGAAATCCTTCATTTTTATCCATCATTTCAACCAACACCATCCTATTATCCTTACTGAACTTAAAAGAAACTTAGAGGATAGAATAATACCTTGAACTTCAGCCTTCACGAATTTACTTGGGATTTTCTATTATTCAAACACCATTCTTTTTCTTATTAAGTCTAGTTTAACTTTGTAGAAGACATAAACTTTAAATTCAGAGCGTAAAGATATCAATTATACAAAACACCGAATACTGCTCTAAAGTTCATATTTCTTAGTCCAGTTTTCATTTATCAATTTTTTAACGTGCATAACTTTTACACCACAACTCCAATCGAGTTGTTCAACCTATTAATATTCTCCTTTTGATGTCTTCTATAATTTCTTAGAATAAACAAGGGGTTGTTACATTCTACCCTCCTTAATAAAAAATATTTCCTCAAAATTTAGACTTCAAACACCTCTGGATACTTTTCCTTCATTTGTTGTTCTCTTTCCCAGGTGGCTTCTTCCACATTATGATTTCTCCATAGAGCTTTCACCAATGGGATTTGCTTGTTCCGCAACACCTTTATCTTAGTATCCAGTATTCTTATTGTCTGCTCCTCTGTTTGTTGTAGGCAATCCGACTACAAAATCCTAAGTAATCAAAATATTTCCTACATTTTCTTCATTACTTTATTCAAGGTTACTGTCTCTTCTCATTCGTAACCTTTTAATCATCAAATCTCGACTACTCTACCTATACAAACCCTTCATCTCTTTTCAATCTAACGCCAATCCTTCTTTCCATTCATTAATCAATTATCATTCAAACACAACTCTCATTCTATTATCTTAAGTCATTCAATTGTATTAAACTATTGATTAATTTTCATCCTTCTACATTTGTATCCCAATTTAACTTTTGTTCAGCCTCAAACATTCAAATTTTACATTCAAACCTAAACTCTCTATACCATTTTCATTTCCTTCACTTAATTGGGATCCATATGAACTTTTTCGACATCCATGTGAAAACTATCTTGTATAATTCTTGCATAGTTGAAAATTCCCAATTTTTATGCTGCTTTTTCAATCTCAGTTATAATCAAGACAGGTCCAATAGCTTTTAGGATGAGTCTTCCTCCTTCGTACCAAAACACTTACTCTTCTAAATGATAAATTTTTAAAGTATACCATGTTTCCTTAACAAAACTTGAGTCCTGTCTAAGCTAGCATAGCCCGCATCTTGGTTTAGTGACACTCAAATCCTTTTCCTAATCATGCATATTGATCCCTAAGTTGTTGTAACATATTTGGATCATATAATTTGCTTCTCTAGTGTTATCTAATTTGGGGTAATTTACACTTCTGATCATTCTTCACCTTATAAAGGTTGTACTAATTGTAGCTTCGTAGTAATGAGTGTAAGTAAACTTCACTAAGGGCAATGACTTGCTCTACGACACTTTGAATATTCGACACTCATGCTTTCACCGTATCATCTAAATTTGGGTTGCCTTTTTTTATTCGACTACTGGTTCGAGGATGAACCGCCGTTCATATTTCTAAACTTTTCTCATGGTCTTTCCAAAACAAGGGAGATTGAGATCCCGACTAATCTTACCATCCTTTTAGATGTGCATCTCCACATACTTGTCCAAAATGTTCGAAACATTCAACTTGTTACGTCCATGAAACTACTGGTGCATTTGTTACTCTAACAGATATCTTCCAAAAACTCCTAATGTTTATATTCTTCATGAACGTCATCTTGAAATATTGTCCATTTTCCTCGAACAAGTTATCAATCCCTGTGACATACACTTATCCCTTATCGTTAACTTACTTAATTTTCCCGTCCTTGAATTTGTTCTTGGTTGTCACTTTTTCATTTAGGGATAATTTCTAACTAGATGTCCTATTCTCTTTGCATTTAATTCATCGTCATGTGCCGATAACACATTCTCCAAAATGCCTCCTTTAAGTCTATGGCATAACTTGGCTTGAGAAGAACATTAAACTTACTCTTCGCTTTACTTCCTTTGAGTTTATTCCCCCTTGATCCTTTTATTTTTTCTTAGTGGTTGTTATCCTTTACTTGATTGAGGCATTATTGGTTCAAAGAATTTCTCATCAAAGATTTCTTATACCTCATAAACCACATCTAAATTTTCCAAGATTCTCGGCCACCACATTAGCATGATTAATGTTCTTGGTACTAGCTACTTTAACTTCTCTATAAGTTTCCAACTTTAGACCTTGAATATACTAGTTCACTTTAAGTTTTCCCTTACTCACTTAAGTGTGGGGCAAATTTTAATAAACCTCAGAACGTCTTCTAGGTATATTTGTCCCTTACCTCCTTAACTAATTCTTCTGAAAACTCTTAAATTCAATCTCCTAGATTTATGAAACTCCCCTTACTTGATACCCTAGGCATATTTTAATTACTTTCTGTCTCTCTCATTTTTAAATCTTGTTTCCCTTGTCGAATCCATAGCAAGAACGTCTTTGTCACTGGGGTATAAATCGTGGTAGTTTCTTGAAGCCTCATACTCACCAGATATACTCATCTTATGTTATGTCTTGTCTCTCCACAGTTGTGTCCATAATCATAGGTTCCCTATACTCATCCTCACTATGTTCAAGACCATAACCCATTTAAGTATGCAAGTGAGTCATTTTATTTCAGCTCCCTTGAGCATATTCATGAGCATGATTTGTTGTTCTGCCTAGTTTAGAGTAAAGATAGTCTTCATGCTCATTCCTAGGACTAAAAAAACCTCATTGATGATAATCAGCACTCCCTTTTTTTTTATCAGAATCTATTGACCTTGGCTTATATTCGTCACTTCTCCTCAAAATTCACGGCAAGATGCAATCCTTTCTTTAGCTTGATATGAATCCAAACCTCTGTATCTTGATAAGTTAGAAGAGGGTCTCCCTAAATCGGTGGTTCCATTTGAGTTTCTTAGGTCTCTATTATAATCAGATCTGGTCATCTTATGATGTAACACTTCACTTGAATTAAACACCGAGTGCTCCTTATCTACATGAGTTTTCACAAGATTTAGCTTTTAAGAAGCTACTTGACTCGGATACTCATTCCTTGTATACTCATAAAGCTCTATATATAAATTTTCTATAGTAGGTACCTGGATTCTAGTTTTTCCATAGTATGAGGTAGATGATACATTTTGATATGGTTGATATGTCTCTCTCCCATGTTACATCTCTAATAAGTCCATAATTATCGAGTCCATTTCGATCAAAATTCTTGTAATATGAACTTTTACCATCGACAAAATTACTGGCCCTAGGCTCCAATGATTGCTACCCATATTTTATAGGATACCTGTAATCCAAATTCTCAACCTCAAGTTCAAGGTGAGATCGTTTCGCAGCTGTTCCTCCAATTGTTCAGATTGTCGGTTAACCAACTTTGACTCTGCTTCCTCAAGGTCTAGAGCCTTGGAAACAATCTTCAAATATTGAGCATTCTCTAATCCCCAAGTCTTTATTCCTTCATAAATTTCTGGTTTCAACCCTTGCACAAACTGCTCAATTTTATTCTCACTAGTTCCCTCCTCTGGATTATTTCTCCTTCCTCCCCTCATAGTCCCTCAATCACCAATCACATCGTTAGTACTCTAAAATAAGTACCTCTAGACTTTAATCCTTCTATAACATCAAAGTATGCAAATGATACAGTTATTGAGCTTTCTAGAGAACCGACTTAACCCGGTACACTAACCTTTTCGTTCCCTTATTCACTCATGTGTGTTTTGCTCTGATACCATAATTGTAACGACCCGATTCTCGAGACGCCGCTTTCTGATTTACCTTACTTGCTTACTTACTTTACATGACTTTACTTACTTCAACTTACTCGCAGGCGACCCGAGAACCGGTCCGTTACTAAATTCTTACTTACTTACTTAAATTGGTGGAACACTCTTTTTCTTTAATCTCTAAAACAAACTATCTTTAGTTTATAAAATAACCTAAATGGAAAACCGTCAATTTGCAAAACATATACTTCTTCGTAAACATAAACGTAAACTATTTGTGTCCCACCTTTATCAAAAATACATAAACATTTTCTATTTAACTTACATAAGCATTTAATCACATAAACTTACAGCGGAAGACTATTGTTAAAAATACATTCATTTCAAAAGCTTTGAAATCCATCACACGAAAATAAGGGTATACACTTTAATTACATCTTCAAAACATTCAAAACATTTTATATTCTAACTGTGTGTGTCATACATCACTCCCCGTCGGTCATCGCTTAATAAACCGTATCATTTGAACACCCCTCTGCTCTAACTTCTTGATCAGTCATTGGCTCACTTTCCTTCATTATATTCCCTACATTGTAAAGCCTAAACTATGAGCCTAAAGCTCAGTAAATAGCATAACTATAAAATGCAATGCATGAGTATTCTATGTTGTTAAAACAATGTACATTTTCATTCACGTTTCTTAGGTTTCATATTTTTTTTATCTTTGGAAATATTACAGGATCTTAAGAACACCCCCTCCACCTACTTCAACTTCTACTGATCGTGAGCTCACTACTTTACTACTTGAGGTGCTCAGGCCTGTAATAATAATTTACTTTACTTTACTGTTCTGATATTCAAGTTCTTAATTCATCGGAGACGAAACATAATTGGCACCCAAACTACAAGGGGTCGACCCAAACTCCTCTCAATTTTTGTACACTAACTTGCGACGTTCATAACTTTGTCTACATAACTTCGAATCTAGTGATTGAAACGGCTATAAATTACTTTAAGAGTCTAATTTAACGCTAATCAAGGACTTAATCTCAAATTCGTGCTTAAAATTGACCGAATCTCGAAAACCCTAACTTTGTTCATAATTGACTGATTTTCTAACAATCTACATGAAATCCTTCATTTTTATCCATCATTTCAACCAACACCATCCTATTATCCTTACTGAACTTAAAAAAAACTTAGAGGATAGAATAATACCTTGAACTTCAGCCTTCACGGATTTACTTGGGATTTTCTACTTCATCTCTCTTGAAATAACTCACTCACTCACTCAAGGACGCCTAAACTCACCCTTTTATCTCTTAGTTAAACAAAATCAATCTTTCTTTAATGTCCACCAATCGGGTTTCTCCACGTTTCGGCTGACTTTTCAACTCAAATCGGGAATGTGTCGACCCAAAGTGTTTCCCAGAGAGCAACTTGTGTCGACCCTTTCTAAGTCCTGGGGTCGACCTAAACACACAATTATGTCAACCCAACCTAATTCCTGGGGTCGACCTAAACACACAATTGTGTCGACCCCACCAAATTCCTGGGGTCGACAGTTGAAACTTTCATAAATTTTGTTATACAACTTAGATTTCTATGATTCAAACACCATTCTTTTTCTTATTAAGTCTAGTTTAAGTTTGTAGAAAACATAAACTTTAAATTCAGAGCGTAAAGATATCAATTATACAAAACACCGAATAACGCTCTAAAGTTCATGTTTCTTAGTCCAGTTTTCATTTATCAATTTTTTAACGTGCAGAACTTTTTCACCACAACTCCAATCGAATTGTTCAACCTATTAATCTTCTCCTTTTGATGTCTTCTATAATTTCTTAGAATAAATGAGGATTGTTACACACTTAGCCTTTATTCCAACCTTCCTCCTCACTTGCTTAGGATCAAGGTAAGCTTGGAAGTCATATAGCCTTCATCCCGTTTATGTATTTTGGTTCTTGGTTGTTTTCTTATTGGTTGCTGCCATTTTAATTTACCCGAGAATCTGTTTGAGTCCCAAAAGTGTCTCCCGTGCTATTTTCTCTTTCCCTCGTGCTAAAATCCTCAAAATCTTGTTGTGAGTTCTTATTTCACGTCTTGAAGTATTGGCTATTCATCTCACTCCCAGGTCTGCCCAATTAAAAGTTGTGCATGCATCTATCCTCTGTCCATCACCTGAGTACCTGAATTTTGATAGTTCTGTCGACAAATTTTCAATCCCTCGTATCTTTTATTCTACCCGTTCTTTTTCCCCAAACCAATTGCAGTTTCCCTCCCCTTTTCTTGAACTTGATTTTTGCCAATTTTCACGTTTCCAGACTTCCTACATTGGGAGTTGTACAGAGGTCTTTCCCATACCTCTATTGTGTCAAAGCTGGTTTGTCTGTTTGTGTGACAGAAAGTAGACCCGTGCCATTTTAAGTTCTACACATGCTATCACTCTGAATTTTGGACCAAGCCCTGACCGTATCTTAAAGTTTAAGTCCACCAAATATTAGCCCAAACAAACTTGTATATTTGTGGCCTTAACCAGTTTCCTCTCCTGTTTCTACCAACCTTCTTTGTTCTCGGCAGATTGCTAATTTTCCTTTGTCCTCTATTCTCCCGACACCTCTCCTATCCCCGAGCGTGTCATTTGGTATCAAAGCAAGGCATCCCTTCCCACGCCTTCCATTTTAATTTTTTTTATTAAGGTTGCAAGATTAAAACATGAGGAGACATTATGGAGTAACCCGTGAAGCAACCCGAGGCATTGTTCCACCATATGAACGATCACCGATGACTCTCATTCCAAGATGCTCCGAGTCAAGACTCCAAAGTCAACTTGAAGACATCAACCAGAGGCTAGACCTTTTTATACAACGTTTGGATAGAACCACAACACCAAGAAAGTCACCAAAAATCCCGGCTTCAAAGAGATGGTCTGATGATATCAAAAGAAAACTCGGTTGCAAGAATCCGAGGAACACCAAACCGATTCTTTTCTTTTTTCCACGCCCATGTCTATGGTCAAGGAACAACCACACATGATGAAGCCGTGCAGCCCAATGCATGAACATGAAGAAGGCACTCGGCCATGGAATAAAGAGACTATGAACTTGGAATCTCTCGCCCTAGACTATACGAGCTCTCCATGTTCCACCAAAGAAGCCGTGACCATAATGGAAGATACCACTCTTAGAAGCTACCCGAGCGAAGAGGGGTTTTACTACCTCACTAAAGAAGGAGTGAGTTATGCTAAGGTAGCCTCCACAGATGTTAAAGAGAAAAAGGAAATGAAGCCATTCACCGAGCATGCAAATGCTCTCATCCAAGTGACCGAGAAGCAAAACTTGGACATCTCCAATCCATTCGTATGGAAGCCTCACACTTATGCACAGACGCTAAGGAGGAGCTTAAAGTGCTCCTAGTAATCAGCCCTCAATGTGAAATTAGCCAAGAGATTGAAGGGGCCAAACCGCACAAGGTTGTGGCCGAGAGGTACGACTTACCTCAACCTTTGAATCATGAAGTTCTTGATAAATTGTGGATTGATAATCCGTGCTATGATGATAATGTTGTTTTGTTGGAGGA
>QAOC01002606.1:0-17073 GCA_003255005.1 Begonia fuchsioides
CAAAACAGAGGCCGAGTCTTTCATTCCTTGTGTCGACCAAAAAATCAGCCCAACGTACAAAATGTGTCGACCCAACTAAATTACTTTTGTCGACCTTTACGTTCAAATTATGTCAACCCACCTATACAAATTGTGTCGACCCAAAAAAAAGGCAGTGCAGCGTGCAAATCATGTCGACCCATCCAAAGTCTTCTTCTACTGCTCGGTTTTTACTTCAACATTTCCTTCCACTTGTTGTTGGTGAGTCTTAGCATAATTTTCAGCTATATTGTAAAGGACTAAATGTGCTTCCAACAACAAATAATTTATCTCAACGAACAAGTCTAAGTTACTCAGTTCAAGGTCCTTCATGTAGTGGGTTTTTTCTCGAGAGTGAGGGAGTTTTCCATTTTGGAAAAATTCCCTTCTCATTAGATTCTTTAAGGCCTTCCAAGTTCTAACTTCATCTTCTCCTTTTATCATTCTCTCCTCTTGGATATCTTGCCACCAATTATGGTGTGGTTGACATATCTTTTCGTTTTGATCTACTCCCGGTAAGATTTTTTTTTGGGTTGGATCCTCTTTAGATCATCATTCTCAAACTCAAAAGTTAACCAAAATAATAGTCAAATGGAAGAGTGGGAAGGGATGGGAGGCTCTGATACCAAATGACACAAAATGGAAATGGAATAAGCGGGAAAATTACCAACTCGGGTAAGGAGTGAAAGATCCCAAAAAATCAGAAAGGGAGTTGATAATTGAAGGCAGAGATCTTGGGATTGCGAGTGATTTTGGAACTAAAATTTTGAGGAAAGGCAAAAAGATGGATGAAGAGAATGTGCTAAAATTTTAAGAGTATTCTCACTGGTAAATCAGGAGATATAGAATCGAGAATAATAATGCAAAAAGAGGGGGCCAGACAGATACGAAGTGAGGTTTTGGAGGCAATATCTTGAAAAACGGTAGTGGTTCTCAATCTGAAATTTAGCGGGATTGGAGATGGATAAGGGATTAAATGATCCTACATATTTTAAGGGATCCTCACGTTTGAAATGAAAGATATACGGGAATGAGTAACCGAAGGTGGTAAATCCTCCATATTTTCTCAGAATAATTTAGAAAATAGGGTAAAGTTTGGACGGGTGTAAATCCGAAACCAGAATGAGTTAAGAGCTGAAACTTTGAAGTTTCTTTGATGTATGAATTTATTAGAGATCCTACGAAATTGAGAAGATTCTCACGTAGGGTTTGACATATATGCCGATGGGATGAATGCGGGATAGGGTTTGATCAGCAACGAAGAACGGCAGAAATTGGACTTCACTTCACGTAAAAATGGATGCTTGAGCTGATGATCCACACTCTAACCCTTAGACCATGAAGATGGCTTGATAAATGTTCTTAGGATAGCTCGTCCTATCTTGGAAGGATGACCAACTCCGATTGTCTCTCGGTGGCCGGAATATGGATTCCACAGACGGAGTCTTTGGTGGGAAAAACTCCTAAGGGGGAGATTCACAATTTGAAAAGAAAATCTTCTAAATTCAAATCTACCGTTACAAGCTGCAAATGAAGGATTAAATCAGCCAACAAGGGAGCCTAATTTTCTTTATCTAATCGAATGGTTAAGATCCATCCGAAAGATGCTATCTAACGCACCAAAATGAAGGAAGATGTGGACCAATGAGTAGGCTCACGCTCCCCCTTTTGAGCAGGTCATAATGTCCTTCATTTTGTGCCTAAAGTACCCTCTTATCAGCTAAGGAAAATCCTCCATTTAAATTCATGCAACCCATGCAACAAGTTCAAGTAAAAAAATAACCTAACCCAGGAAATGTAAACCCTAAAATTAAAATGCATAAAATAATAAGCAAAATTCTATTATGCTTCAATACTTTTACCGTTCCTTGAGTGTTATATCTAGGGATTGGATGAGTTGGAGTGCTCTCCCATTTCTTCATGTATCTTCATAGTTTTATCTGTCGGTAGTTTCTCTATCCAAGTTAGCATGTAGGTTAGGCTCTCTTTGTCCAAATCTGTGGGTTCCAATACTTTGAAATTGTGTAGAGCCTCTCTTGCAAAAAGAAAAAAAACTTATTAGAAAGATCCCAAGCTCGGGCTCGGGTAATGTCTCCTTTTGGTGTAATTTTGGATAGGGTATCCCGAGGCATGTCATCCTCCCGGGGTACTTTCGGATTTGACCTCAAATCCGATTGTAGTTCATGCTCCCCTTGTACCTCTTCTTGATCAACAATAGAAGGGGAAAGGTCTTGTAAGTTAAAAGTTGTTGAAACTCCATATTCTCTGGGTAGTTCTGCTTGTAAGCATTCAAGTTGATTTTCTCGGTGATTTTGAAAGGACCATCGGCCGTTCGTGCTATTTTGATCCCCGTTGATTGGGAAATCGTTCTTCCCAGATAAGGCTCTTCTTGGGCTCTCTGTTATTGCATCGTTTGACAGAGCAAACGATGTCCAATTTGAACGTTCTACTACTATTTGGAAACCTTGAAGGATTTGCTACATTTTGTATGAAGACACTGTCTTCATCAGATGGCGAGCCAGTTGTCAAATTTGTGGAGCAAGCTTCGGAGGTCCAGTTTTGCTGGATCAAATAGTGGTACCAATGCTTTGTTTCTTGGAGCACTAGTGACACGAAATGGAGGGGGTTTAGATTTAGGAAGTGGGAGAATCGGGTTAGGTTAAATGGAAAAACGATAATCCGATAATTCCATAATCGAGACTGGAATTTGGGTGGCGATAACTCAACGATGCGACCGATTTTAGGGCTGAAATTTTGGGTGGAACTCTAAGAAGTAGTTAGGTGATAGTCCTCCAAAAATTAAGGAAATCACGTGGATGGATTTTTCGGAATGTAATGGAATAGTAACGGTGGTCGGGAGGTGGCCAGAAATGCTGGACAATAGAGGAGATGAAATTGCAAACGAAATCAACGATGGAAGAAGGAGCTTATGGACTTCAAGTTCACCCTACGTCCTTGAAGAAGGCTGGAGACTTTGAAGCAATAAGAGATCTCCAGCTCGGAGGGATAAATATTGAAGGGAACCCACGGTTGCCGGAGAACTTCCGGCTGCCGGCTGAATTTGGAAAATGCCCGAGAAGGGAGAGCTGAAAAGCTTCTTTAATTCAATTTCTAAATTGTCCTTACAATCACGCAATGAGGGAGGTTTTATCTGCTGAGAAGAGTGGGAAAAAGGGAGGGAAAATTGAGGGCCAAAGGCATGCAACTTGCATGCTGGAAATTGAAATAAAGGAGGGAAAATTAGACCAATGAGATTACAAGAATGTGAAAGCCACGTGATATTGTATCTCCTCAGCCAATTTCCCTTCTTCCGTGGCCCAAAATACCCTTCTCTTAGCCAAAAATACCTCATGCAAAACCCCATGCAAGCATGCAAAAATAAACAAAATATAACCTAGCCAAGAAACCCTCTCGGGTTCTCTAAATATCCAACGTAAAATTCACGTAAAAATTAAGCTAAAAATGCGATAAAATTCTTTCAATCCATGTAAATGCAGGAGAGTTGAGTCGTGAAACCCTTGATAACTTTTGCATGGGACTCCAACTCGCCATGCAATGTGGTACTTCAATCGGGTTCGGGTTTGGGTTCGGGCTTGATTCCGGAGCTCTCGGTTTTTTGTTGCAAATCCTCCTTTTCTCCATGCCAATTTATCATGTGTTTTGGCCTTGTTTGATCCTCCAAAGTTTGCTTAGAAATGTATAATTGTTCAATTAATTTTCCTGCAAAATTAACAAACATATTAGAAAAATTCCGAGCTCGGGCTCGGGTGATTGCTCTACTTGGCATACCAATCTGTGGCAAGTCATCAGGTTCAGAGATTCGAAACCCAGGAAGCAGTTTCAGTCTCCTATCGCTCATTTATGCACAATGAATGAATAAATAAATAATATGCTCATTTTAACAACTTTAAAAAAACATTCATATAAAATAAAATAGGATGGAGAATTCATATCATATTAAACAAAAAATTAATATCCAACCTTAATTCATATACCAAAATGAAAATCGTAGTTGGCTCTAAATGAACTTCAAGACCAATATCTCTACAAACTCCAAAGTTTCAAACATTTCATTCTCTCGCCAATAAATCTTAAGTTGCTTGTTTTTAAGGGCCAAAATAAACTCAATCCGTGTAACTTCAATAGCTAGAGGAAACATCAACCTAATAATAAAGATCGTGGAAGCTATTTGATCTCTTCCTTAGGAGAATCGAATGAAAAGAAGAATAAAAAAATAAAGTCTTAACGAGAATCAAATTTAAAGAGGGCTGCAACTTTTACTATAGAGAGTTGGAGGGGTTTCTCGTGTAACCCTAGCAGGAACTTCTCAATATGTTATGGTGATGGAGAGACAGAGAACATAAAGAGAGAGTAAGAGAGAGTACGAGAGACAGAGAGAATCATGGTAGAGAGATTTGGTGAGAGGTTTAGGGGATTTCTTCCTCTCTTTGAAAACAACTTGATATGGTTGTTTCTTCGATGTCCATGTCTTGATGTCAACGTTTGCCACCATCGTCTTGGTCTCTATTCTTTTTTTTTGCTATTTGTAAAAGACTAAATAAATTAGTTACGAATAAAAATTTACATATTTTCAAAATAATTTTTTGTTAATGAACAATGTTTATTTTGTACACAGGTTTACTAGAAACCTCATTTCAGTTTCTCTCGTATTTGAATAATTATATTATGTTTCTTTTCATAATAATATTATTATTATTTCTAGAAATGTGTTCTCAACACTTGAGACGATCTATTTGAATTTAGATAACTTTTTTCTAAAATCAAATCAAGAGATTTAAAAAATTGATCTTCACTCTAGAGAGTTCAATTCGCTTCGCTTTAGTTTTGTCAATTGTCAGATTATGGATGGACCTATAATTTTAGCATCAATCTTCATGTCTACAAGGTAAATAACCTTTCTTGGAGTTTTGCATTAAATATTTGAGAAGCATCTTGTCAATATATAATGCTTAAGACAAAGCTAACATTCTATTTTTGGGATCTCGTATCAAACGAATCCTAAGAATTTTCTTAAACTTCTTCCACTTCTTAAGAAAATATTGACATAATCAAGATCCAACAACATGTGCTTCTCCCTTCTTCTCTACAGAAGAAATCATCTCATAGGTCGGAAGCTCATTCGACGTCCATGTCTTGGTATTAATGTTTGCCTACCATTACCTTTGTCTGTGGTTTCCTAAGCCCTAAGCTCTAATATGAAAGTGCAAACACAAAGCACAAAGCCTTAAACCTTAAAACAAACCCTAAGTCTAAATTCTAAAGCCCAAAGCCCAAAGCCCTAAATCCTAAGCCTTAATTAGAAGCCCAAAGTCCTAAGCCCTATGTCCTAAGCCCAAGGCACTATGCTCCAAGCCTATGCTCTAATACAGAAGCAGAACACCCAAAGCTCTAAGCCTTAAGGCCTAAGCTCAAAGCCCTAAGCCCAAGGCCCTAAGCCCAAAGCCATAAGCCCTAATATCATAACCCAAAGCCCCAATCCTTAAGCCCAAAGGTCTAATAATAAAGCTGATAGCTAAAGCCAAAAGTCATAAGCCGAAAGCTCTAAGCCCAAAGCCCTTAGCCCAATGCCCTAAGCCTTATTGTCAAAGAAAAATTCCCTAAGCCCCAATCTTAAAGCTTAAAGCTCAAAGCTCAATGCCCTAAGCCCAAAGTCCTAAGTCCTAAGCCATATGCCTCAAGCCTCAATTTCAAAGACCAAAGCCCTAAGCCCAAAGCCCAGAGCCCTAAGTCTAGAGCCTTAAGCCCATATCCCTAATTCTTAAGCACTAGTAACTAAACTTAAAGCCTGAAGCTCGTTGCTCTAAGCCCAAAACCCTAAGATCTAATCCAAAAGCCTTAAGCCCTAATCCCTAAGCCATAAATCGTATACTCTAATCCCTAAACCCTAAATCCTAAGTTGTAGTACAAAGCCCTAATCCCTAAGGTGAAAGCCCTGATATCTAAGCCTTAAGCCCTAAGCCCTAAACTATAAGCCCTAAGTTGCAGTCCAATGCCGCCCAAGCCTACCACCTTAGCCCTAAGCCCAAGGACCAAAGTCTTAAGCGCTTAGCACAAAGCCCAAAGCTCTTTGCCCTAAGCCCTAAATACTAAGCTCTAAGCTCTGAGCCCAAAGCCGTAATCCCAAAGTCCTAAGCTCTAATACATAAATCTAAACCTAAAGCCCTAACCCCTAGCCCCTAGTCTTAAGGTCTAACCCTTAAGCCCTAAGCCCTTAGTCAAAAGCCTTAAGCCCTAAACCCTAAGCTCATAGCCCTAAGACCTTACCCATGAGTCTTAAGTTCTAATCCCAAAGCACTAAGCTTCAATACCTAAGCACAAACCCAAAGCGTAAAGCCGTAAGTCCAAATCTCTAACACCTAATCCTAAAGACCAAAGCCTTAAGCCCAAAGCCCTAAAACCTAATTCTTAAGCCTTAAGCCCTAAGCCCAAAGTTATAAGCCCTATGACCTACTCCCTAAGCCCCAAGCCCTAAGCCCTAAGCCAAAACCTCAAAGCTTGTCCTAAGCACAAAGCCCAAAGCCCAAAGCTTATGTCTTTAGTCCAAAGCCCAAGCCTTAGCCCTAATCCCAAAGCCCAAGCCTAATCCCAAATCCCAAAGCCCAAAGCCCAAAGCCATAAGCCTTAATTTCAAAACCCAAACTTCAAAGCCCTAATCCCTCAGTCATAAACTTTAATACCTAAGCTCATAGTTAAAAGCCAAAAATCCTAAGTCTAGAGCCCTAAAATATAAGCCCAAAGCCCTAAGTGCTAGTCAATAAGCCATGATCCCAAATCCTTACTCCCAAAGCCCAAAGCCCAAAGCCCAAAGTCCTAAGTTCTAATTCCAAAGCTTAAAGCCCTAAGCCTTAAACCCTAAGCCGAAAGCCTAAAGCCAAATGCCCAAAGCCCAAAAGCCCAAAAGCCTAAAGCCCAAACCCAAAGCCTAAAGCCTAAGACTTAAGCTCTAATCCTAAAGGCCTATGCCCTAAACCCTAAGCCAACAGACCTATGCCCTTAACCTTGAGCCCTAATCCCAAAGACCTATGCCCTAAACCTTAAGCCCTAAGCCCCAAACATTGACTCCTAATCCCCAAGCCCCGATCGTAAAGACCAAAGCCCTAAGCTCAAAGCCCAAAGCCCTAAGCCCTAAGCCCTAAGCCCTAAGCTTTTAGCCCTAAGCCTCAAGTCCTAAGCCCTCTTCCCTACTCCCTAAGTCCTAAGCTCTAATACCTAATCAAAAAAGCCAAAGCTAAAAGCACTAAGTCCTAAGCATGTTGATCCTAAAGCTCAAACCTATAACCCTTAATCTAAAAGCCTAAAGACCAAAGCCCAAAGCTTTTTACCCTAATCCCTAATCCCTAAGCCCAAAGCACTTAGCTCTAATGCCTAACCCTAAAGCTGAAAGCACTAATTTTAAGCAATAAGCCTTAAGCCAAAAGCCCTAATCCCAAATGCCAAAGCAATAATACCTAAGCCCTAATCCCTAAGTCGTTAACACTATGCCTTTAGCCCTAAACCATAAGCCATAAGAACAAAGGCCAAAGCCATAATCTCTAAGCCCTTATCCCTAGCAGTTAACACTATGGCCTGAGCCCTAAACCATAAATCCTAAGCCCTAAGCCCTAAGACCAAAGACTTGAGCACAAAGCCTTAAGCGCTAGTCCCAAAGCTCTAAGCCTTTAGTTCAAAGCCCAAGGCCTAAGCCAAAAGCAATAAGCCCTGGGCCGTAAGCCATAAAGGCTAAGCCCTAAGCACAAAGCCCAAAGCATAATCCCAAAGGTCTAAGCTATGATAACTAAACTTAAAGCCTAAAGCCTATAACTCTAAGCCCTAAACCCTAAGCTCTAAACAATAAGCCAAAAGCCTTAAGCCTCTAGCCCTAAGCCACTAACACTCTGCCCTAAGCCCTTAGGCCAAAGCCTTAGCAATTCAGCCCTAAGCCCAAAGACCTAAGTCTTACGCACTTAGCTCAAAGGCCAAAGGCCAAAGCTCTTTGCCTTAATCCCTAAATGCTTATCCCTAAGTTATATGCCCAAAGCCCTAATACCAAAGCCAAGAGCACTAATACATAACCCTAAAGCCCAAAGTCCTTAGCCATAACCGTTAATCTTAAGCCCGAAGCCCAAAGCCCTAACATGTAAGCCCTTACCAAAAAGCATTGAGCCCTAAATCCTAAGCCCAAAGCCCAAAGCTCTTAGTGCAAAGCCTAAAGCATTAATCTCAAAGCCCTAAGCCCTAGTCCCTAAAAGTTAAGCCATAAGCCTTGAATGTAACAACCCGATTCCCAGGACACCACCCGTTGCTTTCCTTACTTACTTACTGACTTACTTTCTTTCTTACTTTACTTGCTCGGTGGCGACCCGATAATTTCTGAAACTAACTATCTTTATAAAATATTTTACAAGGAAAACCGTCGAATAATAAAAACATACATTTGAATTCCACCATTAAATAAAATACATAGTCATTTAATAACTTAAAACGTACAGCGGAAGACAATTACTTTAACTTAAAATACATTCATTTTCAAAAGCTTTGTATATCCATCGCACCAAAATAAGGGTATACATCTTAATTACATCTTCAAAACATTCAAAACATTTTATATTCTAACTGTGTGTGTCATACATCACTCTCCATTGGTCATCGCTCAATAAACTGTATAATTTGGACACTCTTCTACTGTAACTCCTTGATCAGTCACTTGCACCATTTCCTCCATTACATTTCCTACATTGCAAAGCCTAAACTATGAGCCTAAAGCTCAGTAAGAAGCATAACTATAAAGTGTAATGCATGAGTATGCTATGTCGTTAAAACAATGCACGTTTTCATTTCATTCTTTATTGCGTTATTCTTACTTATCGATCCGGCTCCGCACCTCGTGGTTCCACCAAGTCCTCGAGACCGAGCTCTCCACCTCGTGGTTCCATCGGTCATTTCCTTATCGATCCGGCTCCGTACCTCGTGGTTCCACCCAGTCCTCGAGACATAGCTCTCCACCTCGTGGTTCCACTAGTCATTTACATGTTTTGATATTCAAGTTCTTAATTCATCGGAGACGAAACATAATCAGCGTCCCATACCACCAATCATATCTCAGTTACCTCCAACTACATTGTAAAACCATGCATGAAAATAGTTCGTTCATATTTTGTAAAACTATGATGCATGACCATGTGACTATGAAAACATCACTTAAATCACATCACATAACATGAAAATAAGCATACATCACCAATCAAACCCAAACACTTGGGCCAGTGCACGGTGTGATACACCCCAGACCGAGTATTCTTCTTCCAATTATTCATAATCGTAACCAACATTCATAAAGAAAAATCTTAAACACTTTAATCTTAAAATCATAATTTTTAAAATAAACGAGGGTTGTTACACTGAAAGCTTAGCCAAAAGCATTAAGCCTAAAGCCCTAATTCCAAAGCTTTAAGTTATAATACCTAAACTTAAAGCCTTGACTTTAGCTCTTAGGCCCCAACCCTAAAATCTAAGTCAAAAGTCTTAAACCCTAATGCTAAACAGTAAAAACTATGCCCTAAGCTTAAACCATAAGCCCTAAGCTATAGTCCAAAGCCCTAAGGACTAGGCCAAAGACTTAACACCTCAGCCTTCAGCCGAAAGACCTAAATCGTAAGTGCTTAGCCCAAAGCCCTAAAAGCTAAGTCGTAAGCACTAGTCCCCAAACCCTAATCCCAAAGCCCTAAGCTCTAATACCTAACCCTAAAGTCCAAAGCCCTAACCCCTAACCCCTAACCCATAGTCATAAGCCCTAAGCCCTAAGCCCTAAGCTGGAAGACCTAAGTTGTAAGTGCTTAGCCCAAAGCTCTAAAAGCTAAGTCGTGCACTAAGCATAAATCCATCATCCTAAGGCCATAAGCTCTAATACCTAACCCTAAAGTCAAAAGCCCTAACCCCTAACCCCTTGACACGCTCCACAAATGCGGAAGTGTTGGGCATCAGTTGTCAACTTCTCCTCTTCAAATTCCCAATGCAAACAATGTTTGGGAAGCTCTTTGTCAAGGGGTGAGGGATCCTCTAAGAGGTTCATTAAAGGAAATGTCACACCTGCAAAATTAGCAAACAAGTTAGCAAATTGTCTTGCACGGCCACGGGTTATCATGCCCTCCGGGTGGTGGTGGCTCTCGGGCATGTCATCCCCTCCGGGTGGTCGAGGATTTGTCCTCAAATCCAGGGGTTGATCCTCTTCACCCTCTTCAATCTCCCCCAAATAAGGGGAAAGGTCTTGGACATTGAAAGAGGTGGATACTCCATAGTCTCCCGGAAGCTTCAACTTTTATGCATTTTTATTAATATTCTCGGTGACTTCAAATGGTCCATCGGCTCTAGGAAGGAGCTTGGATTTTCTTTGGTTAGGAAACCTCTCCTTTCTTAGGTGCAGCAACACAAGATCTCTAACCTTGAACTCCACATCTTTACGGCCACGGTTGTAAAACTTAGCATAAGCTTCATTCTTCTTGGCTATGGCCCTTTGCACATTTGTATGCATGGCTTGGATTTGTTTAGCCTTTTGTACTCCATCGGGATTGACTAATTCATGACTCAGCAAGGGGATCAAATCCAAGGGCGTTGAGGGGTTGAAGCCGTAAACAACCTCAAAAGGAGAAGCTTGAGTTGCACTATGCACACTTCGGTTGTATGCAAACTCCACATGAGGCAATTGTGCATCCCAATCGGAGAGTCTCTTTCCCACAATACTCCTTAGCAAGGCCCCCAATGTTCGATTCACAACCTCCGTTTGGCCATCTGTTTGGGGACGAAAAGATGTGCTAAACATCAATTTAGTTCCGAGTTTCCTCAACAATGTCTTCCAAAAAGAGCTTAGGAATTTTGTATCCCAGTCCGAGACAATTGTAGTGGGAATACCATGTAGTCGGACAATTTCCTTGAAGAACAAATCGGCCACTTGGTTGGCATCATCGGTCTTGCGGCAAGCAACAAAATGTGCCATCTTGGAGAAACGATCAACAACTACCATAATCGCCTCTTTGCCTCTAGGGGTCCGAGGAAGTCCCAAAACAAAATCCACACTCACATCCACCCAAGGTTGAGAAGGCACCGGCAATGGCATATACAATCCTTGGGGTAACAGTCGGCTTTTAGCCTTCTTACACACAATGCACCTCTCAATCCACTTGTGTACATCTTTAATCATGTGGGGCCAAAAGAAATGATCCTTAACTATCTCTATGGTTTTCTTTTCCCCGAAGTGACCAGCTAAGCCTCCACTGTGAGCTTCTTTCACTAACGATTCCCGAAGACTACATTTAGGAATACAAAGTTGTCCCCCTTTGAATAGATATCCATTCGCCAAATGAGAGGCACTAATTTCTTTGTTCAAACACTTTTCATACCATTGTTGGAAGTCGGGGTCTTCTTTGTAGGAAGTCTTGATCCACTAAAACCCCAAGATTCGGGAATTGAGTTCGGTGAGCAATACAATCCTTCTTGAGAGGGCATCGGCCACCATATTTACTTCTCCTTTCTTGTACTTGATCTTATAAGGAAACCTCTCAAGAAATTCCACCGACTTTGCATGCCTCTTGCTGAGTTTCCCTTGGCTTCTAATATGCTTCAAAGCTTGGTGGTCGGTATGTATAATAAATTCTTTAGGGAGGAGGTAGTGCTGCCCCACTTCAATTGTTCTCATCAAAGCATACATCTCCTTGTCATAAGTGGAGTAATTCAGGGCTGCCCCTTTTAGCTTTTCACTAAATTAAGCCACAGGTCTTCCCTCTTGCATTAGAACAGCTCCTATGCCTAGTCCCGAGGCATCACAATCAATCTCAAACACCTTATTGAAATCTGGGAGCATGAGGAGGGGAGCATTGCAAAGAGCCTCCTTGATCCGATTGAAACTTTGTTGGCAAGCTGGGGTCCATTCAAACTCTTTCCCCTTTTTAGTGCAATCCGTGAGAGCGGCCAAAATGGTACTAAACCCCTTTATAAACTTCCTATAAAATGAAGCCAATCCATGGAAACTTCTAATATCCGAAACACATTTTGGAATTGGCCATTCCCTTATTGCTTCTATTTTGCTTTGGTCTACCTCCATTCCCTCCTTAGAAAGTATGAATCCGAGGAAGTGCACCTTCTCTTGGACAAAGGAGCACTTCTTCAAATTGCCAAACAATTGTGCTCTTCTATGTGTTTCAAATAGTGATCGAAGGTGTACCAAGTGTTCCAAATAACTTCCACTATAAACCAATATATCATCAAAGTAAACTATCACAAATTTACCCAAATATTCTTTCAGCACATGATTCATCAAACGCATAAAGGTACTAGGGGCATTAGATAGCCCAAATGGCATAACTAACCATTCATATAGGCCATACTTGGTTTTGAAGGCCGTCTTCCATTCATCTCCTTCATGCATCCGTATTTGGTGATAGCCACTTTTTAGATCGATCTTTGAGAAGAATGCAGCCCCACTAAGGTCATCCAAAAGGTCCTCCAGTCGTGGTATAGGAAACCTATATTTGATAGTTATGTGGTTGATAGCACGACTGTGAATACACATCCGAGAGGAGCCATCCTTCTTTGGTACTAAGAGAGTAGGCACCGCACAAGGACTAAGTGACTCTCGAATGTATCATTTCTCCAAGAGCTCCTGTACTTGATTATCAAGCTCTTTAGCTTCTTCGGGGTTCATTCTATATGCTGGCCGATTAGGAAGGACCACTCCCGGTTGGAGATCAATCTGGTGTTCTATCCCTCGGATTGGAGGTAGGCCTTTTGGTAGTTCCTCGGGGAAGACATCTCCATACTCCTCAAGGAGAGCTAAAACTTCCTCTGGAGCTCCTCCTATTTCTTCCATCCTCTCCCGGAACAAGATCAACACAATTGGTCCCACTTGAAGTAACTCCCGAGTGAGCTCCTTCTTGTTGATGAGAAAAACTTTCTTGGAGGAGTTCTCTCTTCTCATCCTCTCATCTTTAGCTATGTCCTCGGGTGCTAGGAATGCAAGTTTGATGTGCCGGTTCTCCCACTTGAATGAATACTCATTTGACAATCCATTGTGTAAAGCACACCTATCAAATTGCCACGGCCTCCCGAGTAGAATGTGGCTTGCATCCATTGGTAGGACATCACAAATTACAGCATCCTTGTAACTCCCAATTGAGAACTCAATTCTTGTGCGTTTGGTCACTTTAAGATCTCCTTCATGATTTAGCCATCGGAGTCTATAAGGACGTGGATGCTCCTCGGTTAGAAGTCCTAGCTTCTCAACAAGCTCGGTGGATGCTACATTGGTGCAACTCCCTCCATCTATGATTAGGGAGCACACTTTATCCTTGATCAAACATCGGCTATGGAAGATGTTCTCTCTTTGGCTAGGTTCGGGTCGGCCATTTTTTGTGAGGGTCCTTTGGATCACCATGAGGAGGGGCCTTCTTGCGCTCGGCACACCTCCTCAATAGGTTCAGCCATTGGTTCATTCTCGCCATCCATTAGTTCATCTTCACTAACAACCTCACCACTACTTTCAAGGAGCACCATGACTCTCTTATTAGGACATTGTGCAGCAATATGCCCTAATCCAAGACACTTGAAACACTTTATATCTCTTGACCGTGGCTTGTTAGTATCTTCAAATGGTTTAGGGGGAACAACTTTCTTTTGAGCCCACGGTTTTGGTTGGAAGGTCTTGTTCTCTTGTCTTGGAGGTGGCTTGTAAGGTGTGTTGTAGGCCGGGGTTGGTTTCACCACAATTTTCTTGTCCTTCTTCTTGTGTTGCCTTTCCACCCGCAAGGCTAATTGTATGGCGGCATCCAATGAATCCACTATTTGTAATTCTACCACATCTCCAATATCTTTGTGCAATCCCCTTAGGAATCGTGCTAGAATCTGTTCTTCCGGCTCCTCAAGATCACATCGGATCCACAAGGTCTCAAACTCCATCAAATAGTCTTCGACCGAGAGGTGCTCTTGTTTCAAATTTTGGAGTTGGTAAAACAACTCTTGTCTATAGTGGCTAGGGACAAATCTCCTTTTCATGTGCATTTTCATGGCTCTCCAAGTATTTATTTCTTCCTCACGGTCTCGCCTCCTTTGGGGTCTCAAGCTATCCCACCATAAACTTGCATAGCCGTGGAGCTCCAAAGCCACTAGTTGCAACTTAGATTTCTCCGAATAGTTATAGCAATCAAAAACTTTATCCACCTTATCCACCCAAGTCAAATATGTATCTCCATCACAAGAGCCATTAAAAGGAGGAACACTTAGCTTCGAATGCCTCAAATCATCCACACGAGGTGGTCTATCTCGTGGTTCAAACTCATCCTCCGAATCTTCTACTTCATATAATCGGGTCCGAGCACCTCCGGTTCTTCTTCCGGGAGTAACCGGGGGAGGTGGTCTTGGAGGATTTGGTGTCTCCCACCTTTGTAACAAGGCGTCCAACCTTTGGTTAATGCCATCAATTTGGTTCTGTAAATTGGACTCACGTTCTTGGGAGGACATTGGAGGTGGAGGTGGTTCACTTGTTGATGGGAGGTCTCGGCTAGGCTGCAAAACTGCTCCACTTCTAGTGGTCATGCCACCACTTTTATGTGCCATAAAAAAAAAGGAATTGGATGGATTAATAGCAAGGAACAAGGGAAAGAAGAGCTGTGCTCTGATACCAAATGACACGCTCCACAAATGCGGAAGTGTCGGGATAGGAGAAAGCAATGCAATCTGCCGAGAGTCAATGAAGGAATGCAGAAACAGGGGAATGAGTCCAATGGAACTCCAAATGCATGCATGCGTGCGTTTGGATTAAAATTTTTGTGGACTTCGACTTTAGGGAATGGACCAACTTTGGTCAAAATTTCAGAGGGGTAGCACGTGAGGAACATAAAATGGCACGAGGTCACCTTTAGATGCACAAGTGGACAAACAGGGTTTTGACGGTGGAGTAGGTGAAGAGAAAACCTCTGTACAACTCCCAATACAGACAAGCTGAGAACAAGAAAATTAGCAGAAAACTTCCTCTATGGAAGGGAAATCCAATGGTGAGAGTTTGGGAGGAATCAAGCGAGTATTTTAAAAGTTATGAGAGATTGAATTTTGGTCGACAGAACTGCCAGATATCAAGAGTTCGGAAGAAGGGAGGAGGCCAAATGCATGCACAACTTTTAGATAGGAGAAAAAGGGGACGCAATGACAAACCAAATATCTCAAGAAGTGAAAGAGGAACTCACAGTCTAAATTTTAGGAAATTAGCACACGGGAAACAGAAGTTTATACGGATGATATTTTTGTGACACACACTGGAATTCGGTTAAAATAGAACCGGCAGCAACCAACAAGAACAATAATAATCCCCAAACAAACAAATGGAAGGATGTCTATGTGATTTCCAAGCTTACCTTGACCCAAAAACAAGTGTGGAGGAAGATTGGAATAAAGGCCAAGTGACTCTAGCAAGACACCAACACCAAAGACAAAGAAAGATTATGGATATTACTCACCAAAATCAAATCTTGCCGTGAGAAAAGGGAAGGATTGAGAGAGCTTCAAGCTTCTGCAATTTACCGAATTATTTTATGCCTTCATTAGACGTGGTAGGAGGGATTCATACCCCTTAGAACTTACACAAAAGACAAAAGCAATTAAAAACCTAAATTTAGGACTAATGAGTTGCTAAGGAGGAGGTAGGTGGGAAAAAGGGGCCCACCTTTAACTTGTCTCCCAACTCAAACACTCCCTAGACCTAAACCACGTCTAGAAGACTTTACAAACTCAAACTTCATGGGAAATAATATTTCCCTGAAGCTCCAACATGATGGAGCATAAATTGGTCCAATCCGAACCAATTTCCAGCAAATTGATCCAAACCGAACCAACCTCTATACATCATTTCAAGCTACTAGAATAATTACAATTTACAAGTACTCTAAACAAGCAAGAAATCTCCAAGTGACGAACTAGCAAACCTCCATCATTGGACCAACCTCTCCTTTGATTTATTGGGCTCCAATCCATGCTCAAAGTAAATAGGATTTTAGGCAAGGTTCGGTCCATCACTTGTCCATTGACAAATGGATATGATCACTTGCATCCTTCTTGGACAACACTTGAACAACGTCCTCTCCCATGGTGGACTGATGTGCAATGGGAGTGCACATCCGATCACTCCCCGAGCCCGGGTGTTTTTACTAACATAATTGCTCATTTTGCAGGTAACATAACCTCGGACATACCTTCCGAGGAGGATCGAGAGCAGTTAAAGATGGTGCTATATTGGCATCCGAGCACCGTCAAGCCGGACACGCACGACGCACCAGGAGACGCGAGCAACACGCGCACGGCCAAAGCCGGTGCGCCCAGTGACATACCCATGGCCGAGGCTAACACATCCACCGACTCGACCATGGCCCACGACGAGACCACCCGTAGCGTGGCTGGAATCCTCTAAGGATTTCAGCCACTTAGCCTAGTTAGCTAGAAGTGGAAGAATGACGGGCCGAAAGATGGACGACGAACTAAGTGTCAAGACACGAGGGGCTCGGCCAACCCAAGCCCCTTTAAGGCGAACATCAAGACAAGCCGAGCTATTAGCATTCTTTGGCCTTCCTAGGAGCTTCGAAGATACGCGTATTAAATTGGCCCACGCCAATCTTAAGGAAGCCGTGACACCTCGCTGAGTCGTCGGCCCACACGGGCCATGACACGGCCACCAGACACGGCCCATTGAAGACTAGGACACGGCCACGTGACACAGCCCAGGAAGCTCAAGACACGGCCACGACACACGAGACATCGGGCCCAGGACACGGCCACGTGACACAAATCGCCGAGCCCAGGACACGGTCCACGTGAACCTGGACACGGCCCACCGGCTCGGCCACCCGAGCCCAAGACCCAGCCCACTCAAGCGCCGGCCCAGTCCACTCCATGCATCCGATGACCAAATCTCCTAGAATCTCAAGTAACACGATAAGATAGGGATTCTACCTATTTTGATGCATGTTGACACGAGAGCATCATGGACGACCAAGACATCGGACGGACCACATTCTTCTTAGG
>QAOC01002606.1:17153-40749 GCA_003255005.1 Begonia fuchsioides
TAGTGAATGTTTGATAATCAAAGAGCTTCGAGCCTTATTGTCAAATTCCCTCAGCCGACCTTGCTTCTCCGGTGCGTCATATCCGGCCAAGCATCCGTCAACCCTTGCAAGTGCACGGTGCGTAATATCCGTGTGCAAACCAAGGTCTACCGTGTCAAACACTTCGATTGCTCGAGCGTTTGACTTGATTTCCATCCACCAGCCACCTCTAACCTTCCCATTACCGAAACCATCCCCGAGCATCAACACCACCTCCACTTCGATTTTCATCGATATTTTCCACCCGAGCCAACTCGATTATACCGTGACCCATCTTCATAAAAATACCTCTTTTCCATAGCCACCACATAAAATACGCTTTCGCACGACAAGTTTCCGAACGGAGTGCGATCACGGACCACATCGGCTACGTGACCGTGCGTTCGACCACCCCTGACGTGCCAACCTCACCCGAAGGCACATCATCTTGGTATCAGAGCCAAGTTAGATTTTTACATCAAAAGTTCAATTTTTACAAGTTTACAAATATTTGGAGATGAATACGAGAAGTGGTGCCACACACGGCGCGACCCGTGATCACGCCACGACTAGTAAGCAAACAATGATCTCGGAACCCCGAGACCATGCAATCACTTTACAAGAACAGCTGGATGATACGAATCACAAATTAGACACGGTAATGCAAGGGTTAAATTCCTTGGTCCAAAGGATGGACGCAAACGAAACCCGAAAAAGCGCACCCACCCGCCCAACGGCCGATAAGGAGACCTGGCCGTGGCCGAGCGCGAGCCGAGTACGAGAACTCCGAACCATCCGATGAAGAACATTATCCGGAACAACGACCGGATCGTGATGACGATTGGAAACTACCCAAGGTTAGTCTACCTTCATTCAATGGTGCTTCTAATGGAGATAGATATTTAGATTGGGTTGAAAAGGTGGATGGTATATTTGAGCTTTATAATTATTCAGAGAAGTTGAAAATTCAATTAGCATCCTTGGAACTTACGGATTATGCTATTTTATGGTGGAATAGTTTAAAGGCTCAAAGGCGCAGAAATAATGAAGCCGAGATTAGTACGTGGAGAACTATGAAAACTCTTATGAGGCAAAAATTTGTGCCTAGTTATTATCTACAAGATTTATTTTTGCAATTACAAAGTTTGAAACAAGGAAACTCCACGGTTGATGAATATGTAACGGAGTTTGAAATATAAGGTGCTTGGAAATGTGACCGGTTGAACCTTTCTCCTAATATTTCGGGATTTGTCCGTGCTATTTTTGAAAGGTTGTTGTCCAACGATTCTCCTATGAATATGGCAACTTTAGCACGGATTACTTGGATAAAAATCCCTCTTGTTGCGCCGGTGGTTCGATGGACGGATTTTGTGCGCGCCCGGTGGATCTTCTGGCTCGGATAGATCACATCTAAACTAGTAGTTGGATTTAAATGGAATGAAGAAACTTATAGAAAGTTTTGGGTCCAAATTTTTTTTTTGGTGGTTAAAAGGATTGCAACAATACATGTTAATTGATGGTGCTAAGCTTAATGAGAATTTAAGCTATGAAGGTTATTCATTGGATGATGAAAGAGACGAGGGAAGGATAGATTTGGGGACAAATCCTCAAGTGCCCCGGGAGGATGATGTGCAATCGGAGCACATCATGGACCAAGCCCCGACGACGAGCGTAGACTTGGTCGTCTAAGACTTCGGCCCGTTTGAATAAGTGACCATCATTCGGTCACATTTACTTTTGGTTTATTTTTATCAGCAAATAACTTTGGCGAAGGAAGAAAGCAGCCCAAAGAAGAAGACGCACAAAGGCCCACAAAGGGAGAAGGTGGCCGAACCATGGTCAAGACACGGTCAAGACATGGTCAAGACACGGTCAAGACACGGTCCACCTTTGGTCAACTAGGAGACCTTGACCAAATCCTACGAAAACTTGACTAAAATTCGTGAGTAATCTGATTATTTGGTCAAGGAAAGGACAAGTTTTGGATTAGCACACACGGATTTATCGGTGTCTGAGACATAGACACCCGGGATGCACCCTTCAAGACATCAACGGACCAACGAGGCTTTACATCAGAAATACCCGTGCCATTATCTTCTTTCAGACAACCTAGGAGTGTCTGAAGTTACAATTTCAAAATGGCACGGACAAATCCCGTGATGACAGGAGATAAGATCAAACCGCGCACACAAAACCGTCCATCGAGCCATCGGCAAAACAAGACGGATTTGCATCTAAATAATCCGTGCTAAAGCTGCCATATTCATCAGAGGATCATATGGCAACAGAATTTCAAAAGGGCACGCGCGGATCCCTCTGTCACATCCTCCTTACGTAAGTAATAAAATAGTAATCTTAAGAGGAAAATCATATGTAATACTTGGTCACTTACTTTACTTTATAAAATGCATACAAAACTTAAACTATGTACTTAAAACGTAAATCGTAGTGGTCAATAATATTAATTTATACAACATACATTGCAAAACATTTCTTACATAACATTGTATTCAGCAAAACTAAGTACTTAAAACGTTTTATTTACACATATATAAACTTTTCAAAACATGTACTTGTTCGTTTTCATACATCTCCCACGGGTCGACACTTAACGATTCAAACCTTCAGCGTGGAATGCCTTCATCCCGATCTGAAAATTCTACATTAAACATGGAGGGTTATCACCCTCAACTTCTTCTTCATCACCTACATCACAAAGCTTAAACAATGAGCCTAAAGCTCAGTAAGAAATCAGGTGATCCTACATGCCTAACATGATCATGAACTTTTCATAAAACATGCATATTCATTTATTTCTTAACATTTCATTGACATTTTCTTAACTTTTATCCGTTTGGGCGTTACGTATCGCCATCCCCTCACAGATCCGTTTCATAACACTTGTCCGCTTGGGCGTTACGTATCGCCATCCCCTCACGGAGGTGTTTCATAGCATTTCTTAATTTCTGTCCGTTCGGGCGTTACGTATCGCCATCCCCTCACGGATTTGTTTCTTAACCTTTATGTACAATTCATGCATGAATGATGAGAGTGTTCCATACCACGCTCATCAATCGTTGGGCGACATTTGAAAACCATGCTTGAAAACATTTTCGTATTCTTTATAAAACATGATGCATGATACTTTCGTGCAATGCTTAATAACATTTCATGCTGTATTTGTAAACATATCTCTCTATAGCATGCTTAACTTAAAAACAATCAACATAGCACATTCGTCTCCAAAGGTAAGTCCATTGACTTCTATAGCTATTTTTTTATTCTTTACGTACTTAAGCGATACATAAATACATACATCCACAATTCAATGGCAATCATACACCAATCAAACCCATATTATTGGGTCAGTGCACGGTGTGATGCACCCCAAACAGAATCAATACATAATATCCTACATTTTTATCTTACGTAACTCCTTACTATCTACCAAACAAACCCTAACACTCTCTTTGTGATGTAGTCCCACTTAAGGGCCAAACAAGAGTGAGATTCACTTACATGTCTTCCTTGCTTAAGTTTGTCGTGTCAAAGTCTTCAAAGCTCCAATGGGTAACTTTAATCACCTAAACATAACAAAGGTTGACAATCTTAGTCAAACTCGTAATGTTCTGCTTTTGACCTAAATGCCGACGTATATAACTTTTTCTGTATAAATCCAAATTGCATGATTAAGCTATCATTCTCATCCTTAAGATGTCTACTACAACTCATTAGAAGACATCAAGATGAAATTCGGACTTAAGAATCTCGTATCACTCACCTCTTTAAAATCGGGCAGAATGCACCGAAAATGTTTATGCATGAACTTGTCTTGACTAATTAATGCATTTAATCTATAAAACGTCCAATTCAACCTTCATAACTTATTTCAAACTAAATTTAATCATTAAAAGAGTGGTTTGAATGATTCTTACCTCAAAAGATCCGAATTGAAGAGAGGAACACTTTCCTCCAAAGGGTTGAGGGTTAAACCTTGTTCTAGATTGATCGGTTTTCACTTCTTTCTTAGAAACCCTAAGTTTACTCTGAAATTTGAGAGAAAACAGGAGAGGGAAGAGGTAAGTTTCGTGGCTGAATGAAGAACTTCAGAGCATTACAAGGCACTTAATCGGTTTTGTCTCATTGTGGAAGTTGAAAGGTTAGCATGAGGTGGCTTTCAAGCATGAGGTGTCAACCGCAAGTTAAAAGTTTCATAACATTTTCTAAAAAACTCGGATTTTCATGATTCAAACGTCATTCTATTTATTATTGAGTCTTGTTGAACTTTGTAGAAGACATAAACTTCAAATTGTAAGTTTAAGATTATAAAATGTACGAAATACAAAACATCGTCCAAAAGTTCACATTTCCTTAGTTCAGTTTTCATTCATCAACTTCTAAAATGCATAACTTTTTCACCAAAACTCCTATTGAGTTGTTCAACCTATCAATATTCTCCTTTTGATGTCTTCAACAATTTCTTAGAATACCACTTTGTCAATTAAGCTCATTGGTTGCATGATAAAATGGGAAAACCGAAACTATCTCATTATCGATCTTTAACCCGGTTGTTGTTACCAATCTGTAAGTTTCCGAAACTCATAACTTTCTCTACGAACCTCGAAATCAAGAAATTCTTGTTGCTATAGTTTCATCAACGAATCTACTTAATTTCATTAGAAGGACTTAAACTTATTTAAAGAACTTATCTCCTTTAAAATCAGATAACTTTGTTCATCATTCAACATTGATAGAACTTACAGTACTTGGAAAAGTCGGGTGTTACACCCTCAATATCCGGGATTTGGTCAACCCCGGTCAGCCACGCGCGCTCATCCTCGGTCAACGAAGGTCTTCCCCGTGCCACTTTGCTCTCCATTCAAAATCCGCAGCGCATATCTATATTATTTTGAATTCTCATCTAACGGGGGATGCATCAGGACCTTCTATTTCAAATTGGCACGAATAAAATCCCGTGATTCCCGAAACATGGTCAACCGAAGGTCTTCCCCGTGCCACCTTCGTCTCCATTCAAAATCCGCCGCACATATCTATATTATTTCGGATTTTTAGTTGAAGAGGAAGGCATCGGGACCATCTATTTCACATTGACACGCATCAAATCCCGTGATGCACGGAACATGGTCAACCGAAGGTCTACCTCGGTCAACAATGGTCTCCTTTCAAATTCAGCCGTGCATATCCATATTGGTTTGGATTTTTAGCTAAAGATCAAGGCATCGGGACCATCTATTCCAAATTGGCACACATCAAATCCTGTGATGCCCGGAACATGGTCAAACCGTGGTCCACAACGGTCACTTTTCAAATTCAACCTAGCATATCTCTAATGGATCAAGCCTTCAGCCAAAAAGGAGCGTCATTGGTCTTCCCAAAGTCAAAGAAGATCTTCTCCTAAGCGATCCAAGACGTTCGTCTCATCCAAGGGCTTAGTTTATTTCTTTTTAATTTATCTTTAGTTTTTACTTTTAAGTTTATTTAAGTGTATCGACCTTCACTTAGAAGGCAGAGAGAAATTGAATAAAATTTGTGCTTAGCACCTTCTTCCCAACGGTTGAAGCTCTTTTCGACGTTTCCCCTCCGGTGAGTAATATCTGGCCGAGTGCGTCACCCCTCGAGAGTGTGATCGGTGAGTCATATCCGAACACTTCTGAGGTCTACTAATCCGAACACTTTGATTGCTCAAGTGTTCAGATTATTCGACCTTTCCCTTCATCTCAACCTTCTCGAAAACCCATTTCCATCCTCGAGCTATCAACCCCCTCCACAAGCTGATTCCGGTCCATATCTTCCCCTCCGAGCCACCCTCATATTTAACCGAGCCATTTCCATATTCTTACCTTCAATTTCCACCATATACAGCCCATTTCACTTCCGCAACCCAAACCCCTATTTCGCACACACCCATTTTTCGACCGCCGCACACTATCTCTTACCCGAGCCACGCGTGCGCGCAAAATCTGATCACGGTGCGCCGGTCAATTTTGGACGGCACATCATTTTGGTATCAGAGCCCAAAGGTCCCAAGAACCCATTTTTCTCTCTCCCCACTTTCACTTTTACCTCTGCATATTTTTATTTTTATTTTGATAATATGTATTCACTAGTTCCACCGCATTCAAGATCAAACCGAAGAGCAAAAAGCCATTACTCGGGTTACCTTGAATCGGACTATTATGAATCAATTGATGAACTCAAACTCCTCATGTTGGAGCTTCGTCCAGATATTCACAAGTTAAAACAAAGCTATGTTCCTCTTCGACAAAAAGTGGAAGAAAATGTTGAAGTACAAACCGAACAAGTGGAAGACGTTGTCATTATTGAGGATAATTACTCCTCCGAAGAATCTGAAAAATCTTGTTCTATCTTGGAGCCCCATCACGAGCCTAACCAAAAAGAAAAGATTGAGAATCTTTCAGGGGCAGCAAGTAATGAAGAAGGAACCTCAATAAAGATAGATTTCCAACAAGCCGAGATTAATAATCCGATATCTTGAACAACCGTGGACCAATCCTTTGGGTATGTAATTATAGCACCCTCTCGTGCTTGCATGGAATATACAAAGGAGCATGAAGAGCTCCTATTGATACCTCATAATAGCCGATTAGACCGAGAGGATGAAATGGGCAAACCGCACAAGGTTGTGNATCTCGAACAACCGTGGACCAATCCTTTGGGTATGTAATCGTAGCACCCTCTCGTGCTTGCATGGAATATACAAAGGAGCATGAAGAGCTCCTATTGATACCTCATAATAGCCGATTAGACCGAGAGGATGAAATGGGCAAACCGCACAAGGTTGTGACCGAGAGGTATGATGTTTTTAATAAAGGGCCTAATTACCTTCATCATATTGGTTTGAGTGAATGTTTGATAATCAAAGAGCTTCGAGCCTTATTGTCAAATTCCCTCAGCCGACCTTGCTTCTCCGGTGCGTCATATCCGGCCAAGCATCTGTCAACCCTTGCAAGCGCACGGTGCGTAATATCTGTGTGCAAACCAAGGTCTACCGTGTCAAACACTTCGATTGCTCGAGCGTTTGACTTGATTTCCATCCACTAGCCACCTCTAACCTTCCCATTACCGAAACCATCCCCGAGCATCAACACCACCTCCACTTCGATTTTCATCAATATTTTCCATCCCGAGCCATATCAAAATCCATCCGAGCCAACTCGGTATGGCAAATTGGGGCCCACCCTTGACTTCCATCACCAACAAGAGTGATGGTCACTAAGGTAAGGTTAAAACCATTCCCTAAGGCTTCCTAAGGATCTCCCACTTGCAGCCACATAATTAGAGTACAACAAAAAGAAAGAGAAGGAGCTTGCATGGTTTTCACGTGAACCATGCAAGATATTATACAACCGGGTTTTCTTTCTTCAAAAGAATTAAAACGTGGACTTCTCCCTTGCTCTCCCATCCTTAGACTTGTCCTTGTCCTTGCTGCATGAATGGATCATCTTCTTTAAGAATAACTTGGAGTTACACGTGAGTTGTTGCTTGCTCTTTGTCTTGGTAAGATAGGCTATGAACTTCGGACACTAAGTTCTCCTCTTCAATCTCCCAATGCATGCAATGCTTGGGAAGTTCTTTATCAAGAGAGGAGGACATGTCTAGGAGGCCCTTTAGTGGCTATGAATCTCCTACAAAATTAGCAAACATGTTAGATAATTGTCTTGCCCGGCTTCGGGTGGTCGCACCTTCTGGTGGATGGCGGTTCCCGGGCACATCAGGGGCAACCTTGAATTACTCCACTTATGACAAGGAAATGTATGCGTTGATGAGAACAATTGAAGTGTGGCAGCACTACCTCCTCCCTAAGGAGTTTATTATACATACCGACCACTAAGCTTTGAAACATATTAGAAGCCAAGGGAAACTCAACAAGAGGCATGCAAAGTGGGTGGAATTTCTTGAGATATTTCCTTATAACAAAAAGGGTGAAGTAAACGTGGTGGCCGATGCCCTCTCAAGAAGGATTGTATTGCTCACTGAACTCAATTCCCAAATCTTGGGGTTTGAGTGGATCAAGACTTCCTACAAAGAAGACCCCGACTTCCAACAATGGTATGAAAAGTGTTTGAACAAAGAAAATAGTGCCTATCATTTGGCGGATGGATATTTATTCAAAGGGGGACAACTTTGTATCGCTAAATGTAGTCTTCAGGAATCCTTAGTGAAAGAAGCTCACGGTGGAGGATTAGCCGGACACTTTGGGGAAAAGAAGACCCTAGAAGCATTGAAGGAACATTTTTTTTGGCCACACATGATCAAGGAGGTGCACAAGTACATAGAGAAGTGCATTATATGCAAGAAGGCTAAAAGCCGACTGCTCCCTCAAGGTTTGTATATGCCATTGCCCGTGCCTTCTCAACCATGGACGGATGTGAGCATCGACTTTGTTTTGGGGTTGCCTCGGACTCCTAGGGGAAAAGAGGCCATCATGGTAGTTGTTGACCGATTCTCCAAGATGGCTCACTTCATTGCTTGTAACAAAACCAATGATGCTAATCAAGTAGCCGAATTGTTCTTCAAAGAAATTGTTAGGCTTCATGGAGTTCCCACCACAATTGTCTCGGACCGGGACACCAAATTCTTAAGTTCTTTTTGGAAGACTTTGTGGAGAAAGCTTGGAACTAAGTTATTGTTTAGTACTTCCTTCCACCCTCAAACAGATGGGCAAACGGAAGTGGTAAATTGCACATTGGGAGCAATGCTAAGAAGCATAGTGGGAAAGAGGCTCTCGGATTGGGATGCACAATTGCCATATGTGGAGTTTGCATACAACCGTAGTGTGCATAGTGCAACTCAAACATCTCCATTTGAAGTAGTCTATGGCTTCAATCCGTCCACTCATTTGGACTTAATACCATTGCCAAGCCATGAACTAACCAATCCGGATGGAGCACAAAAGGCTAAGCAAGTCCAAGCCATGCATGCTAAGGTGTGAAAGGCCATAGTCAAGAAAAATGAAGCCTATGCAAAATATGCTAACCGGGGCCGAAGAGATGTGGAATTCAAGGTGGGCGATCTTGTGTGGCTACACCTAAGGAAAGAAAGATTTCCTAGCCTAAGAAAGTCCAAACTTCTCCCTGGGGCCGATGGTCCATTCGAAGTCACCGAGAAGGTCAATAAGAATGCCTACAAGTTGAAGCTTCCCGGGGATTATGGAGTTTCAGCATCCTTTAATGTACAAGACCTTTCACCATATTTGGGGGAAGTACCGGAGGAAGAGGAGGAGCAAACCGTGGTTTGAGGACAAATCATCAATCACCCGGAGGGGATGATGTGCCCGGGACTCATCATCAACCGGAAGGAGCAACAACTCGAAGCCGTGTAAGACTTTTAGCTAATATGTTTGTTGATTTTGCAGGTACATTTGTCCCTACATTGGAGCTCCTAGATATTCCTTCACATCATGATCAAGAACTCCCCAAACATTGCTTACAATGGAAGTATAAAGAAGAGAAAGAGTTAGCCGAAAATCCAAGATCTTCCTTGCCAAGTTCACCACCCGGGACATAACTACACTCGGTTTCAAGGACAATGGAGGCCGTATGCACCACTATTTGGGGGGGGATGAAGGCTTCCAAGGAATGGCCAAGTGATGTTTGATTTTTGTGTTTGTAAAATAGTAAGTTATTTGGGATTTTTTTTATGTAAACATTTTGGTTCGGGTTGAACCATTCTCTCTTGGAGTGGTTCTGTTTGAAATGTGATTAAATCTCCAATTCGTGCTAAAATGTGATTAAATCTCCAAAACTCTAACTTTGTGCATAATTAACCGATTTCACAGGAATTAACCGATTACCTTGAAATTCAGCTTCTTTACTCTTTTCTCTCACAATATCTCTTTCTTTCTCAATCTCACTCTCCCCTTGATCAAAACGTGAGAACTTAAAATAAAATAGGGAGAATGAGTCGTGCTGGTAGGGAAATGGTAGACCATGCCTTCTTGTCTCCTTAATTAAACAAAAATAGATGTTTCTCTCACGTCCATCCATCAGGATTTCTGCACGTTTTGTTAACTTTTCAACTCAAATCGGGAAAGTGTCGACCGAATCTATTTCCGAGAATTATTTGTGTCGACCCCTCCTTGATTCTGAGGTCGACAAAAAGTATACAATTTTGTCGACCCCTCCTCGATCCTGGGGTCGACCGTAGTACTTTCGATGGTTATATTGTGTTGACTCCTTGATCATGGGGTCGACCGAAAGTTACATTGTGTCGACCCCTCTTCTATCCTGGGGTCGATCGAAAGGGTTATTTGTGTCGACCCCACTTTGATCGTGGGGTCGACCGAAGGTATTCCTAAATACTTGGAAGATTTTCTAACCCTTCCGAATAACATCATTACTTATACCCTCTTAAACCTTATTTTCTTCATCAAGCTACTAAATTGGTAATATCAACAACACTTTAGTTCTTCAATATTTACCCAACATTCTTAAAAAAAATCTTAAACACTTCCATCTTAAAGTAACAAAATTTTAAAATCAAAATGAGGGTTGTTACACCGAAACCCCTAGCTTTTGGCCCTAAACCCTAAGCTCTAAGCCGAAAGCCGTAAACACTATGCTCTAAGCCATAAACCCTAAGTCATAAGATATAGTACCAAGCCCTAATCCCTATGGCCAAAGCCCTAAGACCTAAGCCTTAAACCCCAAGCCCTAAGTGTTAAGCAATTTGCTAAAGTGTTAAGCAATTTGCTAAAGTTCACAGCCAAAGCCGAAGGCACTTTACCTAAAGCCTTAAGCATTAAGCACTAAGCTTAAAACCCTAATCCGAAAGCCCTAAGCTCATATCTAACCCTAAAGCCCAAAGTCTTAAGCCATAAGCCCTAAGCCCTAACCCAAAGCCAAGGGCCCTAAGCCTTTATCCCTAATCCTAAAGGCCAAAGCAATAAGCCGTAAGTAGTATGCCCTAATCCCTAAGCCATAGTCCTAAGCGTTAAGTCATAAGCCCTAACACCAAAGACCTTAGCGCAAAGCCTTGAGCACTAATCCCAAAGTCCTAAGCCCTAATAACTAAGTCAAAAGCCTCACTGACACGGAATGGAGGGGGTTTAGATTTTAGGAAGTGGGAGAATCGGGTTAGGTTAAATGGAAAAACGATAATCCGATAATTCCTGAATCGGGACTGGAATTTGGATGGTGACACTAGACGATGCAATCGAGTCTAGGACTGAAATTTTGAGTGGAACTCTAGGAGGAAGATAGGTCATAGTCGTCTAAAAATGAAGGAATTCTCGAGGATGGACCGGTTGGAAATCAATGGAACAGTAACGGCGTTATTGGTGGTGGCCGGAAATCTGCCGGCAGAAAGAAGTAAAACCAAACGAAAAATATTGATGGAAGGAAGAGCTTGTGACCTTCAACCTCACCCTAAAGTCCTTGAAGAAGGCTGGAGTATTGAAGTACCAAGAAATCTCCAGCTTGGAGGGAGGATTCTTTTGAGATAACATAAGGTGGCCGGAGGTGCACCGGCTGTCGATTTTGAAGTTGGAAATGCTTGTGAGAGGGAGATGCTCAAAGCAATTTTAATTCAAATTCCAAAATCCCTTACAATCACGAAATGGGGGAGGTTTTATCTGCTAAGAAGAGTGGGAAAAAGGGAGGGAAAATTGAGGGCCAAAGGCATGCAACATGCATGCTGGAAATGAAAATAAAGGAGGGAAAATTGGACCAATGAGAATGCAAGAATGTGATGGCCACATGATCTTGCACCCCTTCAGACATTTTTCCCTTCTTTCTTGGCCCAAAATACCCTTCTTTCAGCAAAGAATCCCTCATGGAAAACCCCATGCAAAAGCATGCAAAATAACTAAAATGTATCTAGCCGAGAAACCCTCTCGAATTCTCCTAAAATGTAACGTAAAAATTAACGTAAAATTATACTAAAAAATGCAATAAAATTCCTTCACTACATTGAAGTGTTGATGAGTGGAGTGGTGGGACATTTGGTCACATTTGCATGTGACTTTAACTCACCATGCAACGTGAACTTCAACCGGGTTCATGTGCTGGCTTGATTCCGGGAGGCTCGGTTCTTGGTTGTAAGTCCACCTTTTCTCCATGCCAATTAATCACGTGTTTTGGCCTTGTTTGATCCTCTAAAGTTTGCTTAGAAATGTATAGTTCATCAATTAATTTTCTTGCAAAATTAACAAAATATGTTAGAAAATTACCGAGCTCGGGCTTGGGTGATTACTCCATTCGGTATGCTAATATGTGGCATGTCACCAACGCCCTAAGCTAAAAAAACCCTAAGCCCTAAGCTCTGAAAGCTAAATTGTAAGCACTAAGCCCAAAGCCATACTCCCAAATCTCTAAGCTCTAATAACTAAACTTTAAGCCTAAAGCCCATAGCTATAAGCCCTAAACCCTAAGCCTAAAGTACTAAGTCGTATGCCTTAAGCCCTAAAGCTTAACACCTAAGCCTAGAGCTTCAATCCCAAAGCAATACTCCCACAGCCCTAAGCCTAAAGGTCAAAGTCATATCCCTTAAGCCCTAAGTCCAAAGCCCTAAGATAAACCCCAAGGCCTAAGGCCCAAAACCTTAAAGCCTTAAGCCAAACTTACTCTCTAAGCCAAAAGCCCAAAGCCCAAAGCTTAAAGCCCTTATCATTTACTTAAACCCTACGCCCTTAGCCTTAAGCAAAAATCCAAAGCCTTAAAGAAAAATCAAAAATCTGATGTGCCACGGATTAGCACATCTAGAAGTGAGATCAAACTATTTTCTAATGAGTTTGTTGATTTTGTAGGAAGCTTGTTTTATAAAGGTTTAATCAAGAAGCCAAAGATGAAGGGCATGGTGAGCCCTAGTTGTCAAGTGGGGTTGATGCATTTCATGGGCCAACCACACTTGATGAAGGAAGAGGAGTTCAAGGGTGGCACATTAAGGTGGCCCCAAATCACCAAAACATGAAGGGGAAAGCATGTTTTCCTTTTGACAACTTTGTGTAATAATTTAGTTAGTTTTATGTAATAATTAGGAGGATAATTAGTAGCTTAAATTTGTGCACATGTAAGGGTACTTAGTGTACCCGTGGCATGGAAGGGTGATCAAAACATCCATGGTGATGAAAACAACATTTCTGGTTTCGGCCCAAGCTGACCTTCGAGGCTTGTGCAGCCGTTTCGACCACCTTCCGGACCTGTTTTGGACAAACGTGCTTCTACAAAAATGTGGCCCACATCTTAAGGTTTCCAGCATGGGGCAGAGCATAAAATTTGGACAACAACTGCCCAGCCAACGATCGCCATTACAGAGGCCTCCAGAAGATGGAGCGGCCCAAGAGCATCCAACCCATGGTGGCTGATCCATGGCCATGTTTGGCCCCAACGGAAAGGAAGGCTGAATTTCATCTTTGTCCTTCATGGGAGCAGCAGCTAGCAGCCCATGGAAGTGCCCAACCATTAGCCCAAAAGATACAAGTGTTCAAGTCCATTTGATTATGGACAATCCATCATGGGTTTGGCCCATCTATTAGGTTTTTGGTTTTTCACGTGAAAACCATGCAATCTCCTCTTTTTTTTTTCTTTTGTTGTAAGTTAATTACGTGGCTGCAAGTGGGAGATCCTTGGGAAGCCTTAGGGGATGGGTTTTACCTTCCCTTAGTAACCATCACTCTTGTTAGTGATGAAAGTCAAGGGTGGGCCCCATTTACCATACCTTGATGTTGGTTTAGCACTTAGGACTATAGGTGATAATCATATGCCTTTTGTAGCTCGTGGGAAGGAGGGTTTTTACCCTTCCTTTCTCAGCATTTGCAGATAGAAAAGAATTGGATAAAACTTTGGAAGCTTGAAGCTCTCAAACCCCCTTTCCTTTCTCACGACATTTCATCCAAGGTGAGTAATATCCTTGTTTTCGTTTGTCTTGGTGTTGGTGATTTTGGTACGATCACTTAGCCCTCATTCCAACCTTCCTCCTCACTTGATTAGGATCAAGTTAAGATTGGAAATCATATAGCCCTCATCCCACCTTATTTGTTTTCGGGTCTTGTTGTTTTTTTTTGGTGTGTTTCCTTACCCGAGTGGATTTGTGCATCAAAAGTCCACTCCGTGCAAACTTCTATTTTTCCGTGTGCTAATGTCCTAAAATTTGGGCTGTGAGTTCCTCATTCACATCTAGAAATATTTTTTTTACATGTCACTCCCAGATTTCTTCAATTCGAAGTTGTGCACATTCCTTTCTCCACCTTTCTAGTGGATTAATCAATTCAGGCCCATACTGTCGAACTGATTTCAAATTTTCATAACTTGTAATCCAGTCGTGAGTTTGCCTTTCCCACCATTCTCTTCCCCTTTCATTGAAGTTATTCTCTGTCAATTTTTGGCTTCCCAGATTACCTACATCGAAAGTTGTACAGAGATCTTTCCATACCTTCTGTCCTCCTAAAACAGTTTTGTCTGTTTGTGCACCAGAAATTCACCCTGTGCCATTTTAAGTTCTCCATGTGATCTCACTCTGAAAATTTGGCCAAAGTTAACCCACTCCTTAAAGTTTAAGTCCTCCAAATCTTAGCCCAAGGGCCCGTATGCATTTGGAGCTCTAGTGTGTTCACTCCAATATTTCTGCCAGTCATTCTTGTTCTCTCGGCAGATTGCCTTGTCTTTCCATTTGTTCCCTTTTATCCCGACACCTCCTAACCCCGAGCGTGTCATTTGGTATCAGAGCAAGGCATCCCTTCCCACGCCTTCCATTTTATTTTTTTTTTAAGGTTGCAAGATTAAAACATGAGGAGACATTATGGAGTAACCCGTGAAGCAACCCGAGGCATTGTTCCACCATATGAACGATCACCAATGACTCCCATTCCAAGATGCTCCGAGTCAAGACTCCAAAGTCAACTTGAAGACATCAACCAGAGGCTAGACCTTTTTATACAACGTTTGGATAGAACCACAACACCAAGAAAGTCACCAAAAATCCCGGCTTCAAAGAGATGATCCGATGATATCAAAAGAAAAGCTCGGTTGCAAGAATCTGAGGAACACCAAACCGATTCTTTCCTTTTTTCCACGCCCATGTCTATGGTCAAGGAACAACCACACATGATGAAGCCGTGTAGCCCAATGCATGAACATGAAGAAGGCACTCGGATATTGCCGAATATTACTCACCGAAGACCACCGGGGAGTGGTTGCAGTGGTGTAGCATGGCCTAGCTCACCCTAGCTTGGAAGGGAAGCAAAAACGTTGAAGGATGCTCTCGGAAATTGCCGAATATTACTCACCGAAGAGTTGAGTCTTGGAGGTAGAAAACCGGCCAAGGAAGAAGATGCAAAGCACTCTTTGTATTCAAAACGAAACTCACTACAATGCTCGGTGATAAAAGGGTTTTACCCTCTTTAAAATTAGAGAGGGAAAACTCAATTGGATGGCATCCAAAGGCCATACCCGATTTGATGCATGCAAAAAAAGGATAGTGGAAAGGATGACTCAACACTTACCAAACCCATGCCAAACCCATAGAAACCCACTCCAAACCCATGCCAAACCCATAAAACCCTAAATAATTATTTGTGCAGAAAAATAAAAAGCAAAACTAGAGAGAGAGAGTTCCGATCAGGTTTGCGCCATGCTGCATGGGCCTGACCTTTGCCCGACCTAGACTCGGCTTGTACTCGGTTCCTCCTCCTCCCTTGCCTTGGCTTTGCACTTTCCTCCATGGTGTTCCAAGCTCGTAGACGACTCAATCTCGGTCTCCATTTCCAAAGTTTCCCATATGAGAAGATGTTTTTGTTGCTCCAAGTCCTTCGGGGTAGGTTCCTCCATAATTATTATGCGCTCATCATTTCCTACAAAAGAGCAAATTGATTAGAAAACTCCTTAGCTATGGCTCTATGCAAGGCATCCCATGGCATGTCAACTAAGCACTAAGACCAAAGACATATGCCTTGAGCCCAAAGGCCTAAGCCCAAAGCCGTAAGCCATAAGTCTTAAACCCTAAGCCCTAAGCCCAAAGCCCTATGTCCTAAGCCTTAAGCCATAACTCCAAAGCCTAAAGTGGTAAGCCCTAAGCTCTAAGCTTTAAGTTGTAGACCCTAAGCTCTAAGCCTTAAGTGCTAAGCGCTAACCTTTCATGCCTAAGCCCAAACCCCAAAGCCCTAAGTCGAATTCCAAAGTGCTAAGCCCAAAGATCTATTTATAAAGTCCTAAGGACTAATTCCTAACCCATAAGCCCAAAGCCCAAACCATTAACCACTAATCCCTAAGCCAAAGTAGTAAGCCCTAAGAATTAACTTCTAAGCACTAAAACTAAAGCCCTAATCCCAAAGCCATAACTACGCCCTAAGTCCAAAAAAATATGTCCTAAGCCATAAGCCTTAATCCCTGAGCCCAAAGCCATAACACTTCAGCCCAAAGCCTTCCCAAAGCCCTAAGCCTTCTCAAAGCCCTAAGTCAAAATCCCTATGCCCAAACCCCTTAGACGAAAGTTCAAAGCCTTAAGGCTTCAACCAAAAGCCATAAGCCCTAAGCCCAAAGTACTAAAACTCAAACCCTAATTCTAAGGTAAAAGTTCAAAGCCTAAAAGCCTTAGCCCAAAGCGAAAAGCCCTAAACCCTAAGTCATAAGCCTTAACCCCAAAGCTCAAAGTTCAAACCCTTAAGTCTAGGCCATAGCACAAAATCCTAAGCAATAAGCTTTAATCCTTAATCCCAAGCCCAAAGCCCTAACTCCTAACCTGTAAGCCTTAAGCCAAAGGCCCTAATCAAAAAGCCATAAGCCAAAAGCTCTAAACCCTAATCCAAAAGCCCTAAAGGCTTAAGTTTTAAGCCACAAACTCTAACACTTGAGCACAAAGCTCTGAGCCCAAAGCCCTAAGCCATATGCTCTATTCCTGAAGACCTATGCCCTAAGCCCCAAGTCCTCAATCAGGCCCTGAGCCAAAAGCCTTTGGCCGGGTAGACAAAAGCTTAAAGCCCAAAAGGTTAAGCCATAATTCCAAGACCAAAGCCTGAAGCGCAAAGCCCAAATCCCTAAGCCCTAAGCCTAAAATCCAATGCCCTAAGTCCTAAGCCCAAAGTTCAAAGCCTTAAGCCAACCCAAAATCCCAAAAACCTAAGCCCTAATCCTTAATCAGAACAAAAAACTATGCCTCGAGCCCTACCCCTAAGGCCTAACCCGAAGCCCTACAGCCTATGCTGAATATCTTCAACCCTAAGCCTTAAGTTCCAAGCCGAAAAACCTAACACTTTACCCTAAAGTCGTGAGCCTCAACTCCTAAGCCCTAACCTTAAAGACGTACGCTCTAAAGCAAAAGTCCTCAAAATGTACGCCCTAAGAACTAATCCCTAAGCCCAAAGCCCATTGCTCTAAGCCTAAAGTTCAAAGGCCTATCCCTCTGCCAAAAGCCATTACTCCTATGCCCAAATCCCTAAGCCTTAAGCCATAAGCCCTATGCCCTAGGCACTAAGCTCTAATCCCTAAGCCCAAAACCAGAATCCCTACGCCTTTAGCCTGGAGCCCTAATCAATAAGTCCAGAGTGAAAAGACCTAAGGTCAGAGCCCAAAGCAATAATTTCTAAGACCCATGCCCAAAAATCTTAATACAATCCCCAAAGCTCTTGGCCCTACGCACTATGTCCAAAAACGTAATCCCTAATCATAAGGCCAAAGTTCAAAGCCCTAAGCCATTATCCCAACCCTAAAGCCTAGAGCCCAAAATCCTTAGCCGAAAGGCATAAGCCATAAGCTCTAAGCAAGCCCATAGTTTAAAGACCTAAGCCTAGGCCAAAGCAAAAAGTCCTAATCCCTAAACCCTTAGCCTTAATCCCAAGCCCAAAGCACTAAGCCCAAAGCTCTAAGTCCTAAGCTATAAGCCCTAAGTCCTAAGCCCAAAGTCCTTAGCCCAAATCCTTAATTCCAAGCCCAAAGTGCTAATCCCTAACTCCTAAGCCCTAAACCTTGAGACCAAAGCCTTGAGCCCAAAGCCCCAAGGCCAAAGCCATCGAACTCAAGAAGTTCGAAGCCCTAAGACCTAAAACCCTACCACCCATCCCAATGCCCTTAGCACTAAGTCTTAAAACCTAAGCAATAAGCACTAAGTTTTCAAACCTAAGCCCTAATCCTAAGGAAAAATTTCAAAGCCATAGTACCTACGCCCTAAGCCCTAAGCCCTAGTACCTAATTTTATATTTTAAAGCCCTAAGCCTAGGTCGAATTCAAAGCACTTAGCCCAAAGCCCTAATTTAAAGCCCAAAGTGCTAACTCTTAAGCCTTATGCACTAAGCGTAGTGCCCTATTCCCTAAGTCCAAAGATCAAAGTTCTCAAATCTAAGCCCTATGTTATAAGTTGTAAGACCTAAGTAAAAAGTTTAAACCTCTAATCCTAGATCCCTTAGAAAAAAAGTTCAAAGCCCGAAATCCTCAACTTAAAGTCCTATGCCCTGAGCCCGAAGTTCCAAAACCTAAGCCCCAATTCTAAGCCCAGAGTTCAAACCCTTAAGCCTTAACGAAAATCCCAAATCCGTAAGCCCTAACCCACAATCCAAAGAAACAAGGTCTATTCCCTAAGCCTTGAAGGATAGGCTACATTTCTTATGAGGATGTTGTCTTTATCAGAGCGTGGGCCTATGGTCAAATTGGCAGAGTAAGCTTTAGAGATCTAGTTGTACCAGATCAAATTGTTGTCCCCATGCTTTGTTGCTTAGACTACTAGCATGGGGGCTTCGACTCTTTCTCTCATCCGACCTCTATGCTTTGACTTGAAAGGAAAGAATTGGAACTAAACAAGGTTGAATTTTTCAATGATATAGGGAGATACAAAATTAGAAAACACATTCAATAAACATTAACGGCAAGAGAATTTTTGGGCCCTCCATATCATGTCATTCTCCCAGGGTTGATAAGGATTTGTCCTCAAATCCAAAACCTTCTCAATCCTTTGATGAATCTTTTTCCCTAATTCAATATACACGGTCATGTTTGGGTTGCATTTGATAATTATCTTGATCAAAGATCCAATAGCCACGATGTTCTCTCTATTCCCTTCTTTAGGGCACCAAGACTTCACATTATCACCTCATTGTAAATCATTTAACCACCAAAAGAAGTTGATTACCCAAATTCGTCCATTTGTTTCTTCCCAAACTAAACGTTCATCCCAAGATAAAAATAACATCCAAAACATAAGGTTGGTTGAAAACATTTCCATCTTAAAATAGAAAATAAACAATGCACTTGTATACTTCTCCTTGTTCTCAATGACATGGTCAATCATAATTTTATTCCAAGGGGGCAAAACATTTTTAAAGGCCGTTGTACCAACTTCAAGATCACGAGTATTTAGTATCTCATCACACCAAGCTTTTGTATCCAATGACCATGGTTCATGTAGATAATGTATCCAAATTCAAAAAGCTTCTAAAATCATCATGTGTAATTCTAAATGAGTTATCCCTCATTATTTTCTCAATTTTACAACTAAGCAAAGCATGTTCATAATTTTGCAAGAAAAGTTCCTTATGTTCAAAATTTGCATGCTTGAAAACAACCATGAAATTCGTCTTCAAAAAGTTAACACAACATAACTAAAATATCTACTATCAATCCAATCAATCTCATGAAGATACATAAGAACTTGGTCAAATAGATCATACCTTTCGGCCCCACAACCTTATGCGGTTTGGCCGTTTCATCCTCTCAGTCTACTTGGCTATTATGATGTATCAATAGGAGCTTTTGATGCTCCTTTGTATATTCAATGCAAGCAAATAAATATGTTGCCAAGATCGAGTCATCAAACCTGATAGGTTTTTTCAAAGTCGTAAGAGCCATAGAGTTTACACTCTCGGACTTTTAGAGCTCCGTCTCGCTTTGGATTCCTCTTTCATTATGTGCTGTCAATAAATGGTTATCCATCACATATACTTGGTTAGGCTCGTGAAATTCTTACAAGATATCATAAGAGTGGTCGAGTTCCATGGAGAAGTGATTCTCCTCAAAACCGAAGTCTTCTTCCACTTGCTCGGTTTTTACTTAAATATTTTCTTTCACTTGTTGTTCGTGAGTCTTAGCACAATTTTCAACCAACAAGTCTAAGTTACCCGGTTCAAGGTGCTTCAGGTAGTGGGTTTTTGTTCGAGAGTGAGGGAGTTTTCCATTTGGTAAAAATTCCATTCTCATTAGATACTTTAAGGCCTTCAAAGTTCTAACTTCATCTACTCCATTTATCATTTTCTCCTCTTTGAGATCTTGCAAACAATTATAAGCGTCACCAACAAAACTACTTGTGGCTACACGAACTTTCCCTATATCCGAGCAGTTATTACATGCAAAATGTGTTTCAACTAAATCTAACCAACAATAATATTCTTCATCATCAAATGCCCCTTTAAAGGAAGGAATTTCAACCTCAGAATAATTTCTCACATGATTATAGGCTGCGAACCATGAGGTTTGAAGTGAAACCAAAGACCATTAAGCTTCCTGCAGCTTCTTAGTGAGGTTGACATATCTTTTCATTTTTATCTACTCCTGGTAAGATTTATGGTTGGCTCGTCTTCAAGTATTCATTCTCAAACTCCAAAATTAACCAAAATAAAAGTCAAATGGAAGAGTGGGAATGGATGGGAGGCTCTGATACCAAATGACATGTTTCAAGTAGGTGGAGGAAGAAAAAATCACCTACTCTTGGTTGAAGAGGGGTAAACCCGAAAGTTCAAGAAAATGGGTGAATTAGAAGGGGTGTTTCTTAGGTTGCATTTGTAGTTTGGAGCTGAAATTTTAAAAGTTTGTCGAGGGATAAAAGAAAAGTTTATCCTCCAAAAATGAGGGTTAAAGCTCAAGGGAATCAGATGTTATGCAGAGGGCAGTGGGGACTACTCAAAGAGCTTGCCGAAAAAGTGAAAAGGGGGGATAATTGGAAACTTGGGGAAAGAACCAGGATGGAGGAAGAGCTTATGGATTGAACACTCACCCTAGAGACCACGGGGCATGGCTGGAGATATGCAGCATGGCTTAGCTAACCCTAGCTCGGAAGGGAAGCCAACACCAAGGAGAGAACTCCGGATATTACTCACTACAGGGTTGAGTCTTGGGTGCCGGAAACACTGCCAAGATTATGCAAGCAGCACGATTTTCATTCACCAAAAACTGATAAAAAAATGCCACCAAAGAGGACTTAAAACCCCGTAAAAAATCAGAGAGAGAGAGATGGGCCAATCGGATGGTCAAAATACCACCTACCCGATTTTGCACAAAACACAAAAGCAAGGAGGACCAACACCTAAAACCTATCCGATTTGGAAGGACAAAGGACAATGGTCCCCAAAGCTTGTCCCTCAACGTTCAACTTGGATTTCATCTGCCATCCAAGAGGAGAGAGAGAAGCAAGCTGCCAAGACAAAAACCCACAAAACCAATGAAACCCACAAAACCCATGAAAACCCATGGGAAACCCATCTTCAAAGCCCTACTCCTAAAAGAGAGTTCGTAATAGCTTAAACAAAAGTTAGAAACATTAAAAAAAAATACAGACATCCTTCTCTCTTGGATTTGGGCTTGGACTCAAGGTTTGATGCTAGTGGACTTCAAAGTGGTGCAATTTGCCTCCTCGAGTAAGGCTCTTCTTGGGTTCTCTGTGATTGCATTGTTGGATGAAGCAAACAGTGTCCAATTTGAACGTTCTATCACTTTCTGTAAACCTTGAAGGATTGACTACATTTCTTATTAAGATGTTGTCTTTATTAGAGGACAGGCATATTGTCTAATTAGCAGAACAAGCTTCGGAGATCAAGTTGTATCGAATAATATTGTGGTCTACATGCTTTTTTGCTTGGACTACTAGCAAGGGGGCTTCGACTCCTTCTTCCATCTGACCTCGATGCTTTGACTTCAAAGGAAAGAATTGGAGCTGAACAAGGTTGAATTCTTCAATGATATAGGGAGCTACAAAATTAGAAAACACATTGGATAAACATTCATGGCAAGAGAATTTTTGGGCCCTCCATGATGTGCCACGGATTAGCACATCTAGAAGCGGAAGCAAACTATTTTCTAATGAGTTTGTTGATTTTGTAGGAAGCTTGTTTTATAAAGGTTTAATCAAGAAGCCAAAGATGAAGGGCATTGTGAGCCCTAGTTGTCATGTGGGGTTGATGCATTTCATGGGCCAACCACACTTGATGAAGGAAGAGGAGTTCAAGGGTGGCACATTAAGGTGGCCCCAAATCACCAAAACATGAAGGGGAAAGCATGTTTTCCTTTTGACAACTTTGTGTAATAATTTAGTTAGTTTTATGTAATAATTAGGAGGATAATTAGTAGCTTAAATTTGTGCACATGTAAGGGTACTTAGTGTACCCGTGGCATGGAAGGGTGATCAAAACATCCATGGTGATGAAAACAACATTTCTGGTTTCGGCCCAAGCTGACCTTCGAGGCTTGTGCAGCCGTGTCGACAACCTTTCGGACCTGTTTTGGACAAACGTGCTTCTACAAAAATGTGACCCACATCTTAATGTTTCCACAATGGGGCAGAACATAAAATTTCGACAACAACTGCCCAGCGAACGATCGGTATTATAGAGGCCTCCAGAAGATGGAGCGGCCCAAGAGCATCCAATCCATGGTTGCTGATCCATGGCCATGTTTGTCCCCAACGGAAAGGAAGGCTGAATTTCATCTTTGTCCTTCATGGGAGCAGCTGCTAGCAGCCCATGGAAGTGCCCAACCACTATTATGTGCTCGGGAACCAACAACCACCAAAGGGGGCGACAACCCAGAGCCGAGCAAGACAACTAGCTAACATGTTTGTTGATTTTGCAGGTTTCACTTTTTCTTCCTTGGATCTCTTAGGAGCTCCCTCACATCATGATCAAGAACTCCCCAAGCATTGCTTACAATGGGAGTATAAAGAAGAGGAGAAGTTGGCCGAGTTACAAGATTCTCCTTGCCGAAGCCTCCCACCCGAACCGTGACCACATCCGGCTCCATGCATTAAGATGGCCGAATGCCCCGTCACCATTATGGGAGAGTAGTTCCAGCAAGAAGAGTCAATAAGGAGTGCTGAATATTTTTATATGTATTTGGGGTTATAAATCTTTTAAGTAGGGAAGTATGTTTTGTTGTAATTAAATTCGTTCGGTTTGAAGCAATTTTGATGGGGTTTTGGTTCGGTTTGGACCAACCCAAGCCCTTTTTGATGGAACTTAGGTCCAACCCTAAGTTTCTATTTATCCTTCATTTTTAGATATGCTTGGGACGTGGCTTTAGTTGATAGTTCCATGTGGTTGGATTAGGAGGCTTGGTGGGACCCAATTCTCACCTAACTCCTACTCTAGCCACTCATTGGTCCCTAATTTAGGTTTATTATTTTTATTTCTTTTGTGTAATTTGGAGGGTGTATGCAACCCTCTTCCACGATGAATGAAAAGGAGAAAAGAGATATTGGTAAATTGAAGAAGCTTTGAAGCTCTCAAGCCCTTCCTTTTCTCACGGCATTTGGGAATCTAGGTGAGTAACATCCTTGATTCTTGTTTGTCTTGGTGTTGGTGATTAGCTAGGATCACTAAACCTTATTCCAACCTCCTTCCTCACTTGTT
>QAOC01002606.1:41963-53934 GCA_003255005.1 Begonia fuchsioides
TTTTGCTACAAGCTTCATTTAAGATGTGGATGATCGCTTGGCCCCATTGGGAGAAGAGTTATCACGACATTGAGTTCCTTGACCTGAATGGAGCCAAGAAGTTCGAGCTAGTAAAGATGACACATAACTATGGATGTGATGCTATGCAAAGAGACACCAAATCTTATACCGAGATTGCTAACCGAGGAAGAAAGAAGGTAAAGTTAAAGGTAAGAGATTTGGTTTGGCTTAGCCTAGAGAGGGAGATGTTTACAAAACAAAGGTGTTCAAAGATAGATCCTAAAGGTGAAGGTCCTTTCAAGATTTTGGAGAATGTTACTCAAAATTCCTTCAAGCTTGAGTTACCCGGAAAATTTGGAATTGCAGCCATTTTACACATTCGTTGTCTATTTTCTTATGTCGATGATGATGAGGATTACGAGGACAAGGAGGAGCAGCCCATGGATTTGAGGGCAAATCCTCATTCACCCGGAGGGGATGATTTGCCATGGATTAGCACATCTAGAAGCGGAAGGAAACTATTTTCTAATGAGTTTGTTGATTTTGTAGGAAGCTTGTTTTATAAAGGTTTAATCAAGAAGCCAAAGATGAAGGGCATTGTGAGCCCTAGTTGTCATGTGGGGTTGATGCATTTCATGGGCCAACCACACTTGATGAAGGAAGAGGAGTTTAAGGGTGGCACATTAAGGTGGCCCCAAATCACCAAAACATGAAGGGGAAAGCATGTTTTCCTTTCCACAACTTTGTGTAATAATTTAGTTAGTTTTATGTAATAATTAGGAGGATAATTAGTAGCTTAAATTTGTGCACATGTAAGGGTACTTAGTGTACCCGTGGCATGGAAGGGTGATCAAAACATCCATGGTGATGAAAACAACATTTCTGGTTTCGGCCCAAGCTGACCTTCGAGGCTTGTGCAGCCGTTTCGACAACCTTCCGGACCTGTTTTGGACAAACGTGCTTCTACCAAAATGTGGCCCACATCTTAAGGTTTCCAGAATGGGGCAGAACCTATAATTTGGACAACAACTACCCAGCCAACGATTGCTATTACAGAGGCCTTGACACGCTCAGGGATATGAGAAGTGTCGGGAGAAAGAAGACACAAGGGTAATCTGCCAAGGAGAAAGTCCAAGACAGAAACAGTGAGGTGTAACGGTTAATATTCCAAATGCATACAGGATTAAGTCAAAGAAACTCAGCCAAATGAAACTTTAGGAAGTGGACTAAGTGTGACCCGAATTGCAGCTTACAATCACGTGCGGAACATTAAAATACACAGAGACACTTTCAGATGCACAAACAGACAAACAGGAAGAAAACAGTGCAGGGGTGATGGGGAAACTTCTACACAACTTCCAATGCAGGGAGTCTGGGATCGTAAAAATAAGCAAAAAAAAACGTCAATCAAAGGGGAAGACAATGCAAGTGGTTTCACAGAAAAAGCATGAGTAGGCTAGGAGTTATGCTGGATAGAAAAGTAATGGACAGAGTTGCCCGATTTCAGGAACTCGGGTAGGAAGCAGTGGGAAAACACACGCATAACTTTTAAAGGGAGGTGGCTATGGCTAAACAGAAAGAACAGTTATTTCAAGCCATAAAAGAGGAACTCACACCCACAAAATTGGGGACTTTTGTTCAAGGAAAATAGAAATGGCACGAATTGGACTTTTGTTGCACAAATTCACTCGGGTAAGCACCAAAAACAGCAACCAACAACAAAGACAAAACACAAATGCAAACAACAAATGGAGGAAGGCTATGGGATTTCCAAGCTCGCTTTTGTTCCTAAACAAGTGAGGAAGGAGGTTGGAATAAGGTTAAGTGATCCTAGCTAATCACCAACACCAAGACAAACAAGAATCAAGGATGTTACTCACCTAGATTCCCAAATTCCGTGAGAAAAGGAAGGGCTTGAGAGCTTCAAAGCTTCTTCAATTTACCAATATCTCTTTTCTGCCTTTCATTCAACGTGGAAGAGGGTTTCATACACCCTCCAAATTACACAAAAGAAATAAAAAAAAAAAACCTAAATTAGGGACCAATGAGTGGCTAGAGTAGGAGTTAGGTGAGAATTGGGTTCCACCAAGCCTCCTAATCCAACCACATGGAACTATCAACTAAAAGCCACGTCCCAAGCATATCTAAAAAGGAGGGAAAAATGGAAACTTAGGGTTGGACCTAAGTTCCCTCAAAAAGGGCTTGGGTTGGTCCAAACCAATGATGCAATGTCCATAATCAAATGGACTTGAACACTTGTATCTTTTGGGCTAATGGTTGGGCAATGCCAAGGGCTGCTAGCTGCTGCTCCCATGAAGGAAAAAGATGAAATTCAGCCTTCCTTTCCGTTGGGGCCAAACATGGCCATGGATCAGCCACCATGGGTTGGATGCTCTTGGGCCGCTCCATCTTCTGGAGGCCTCTGTAATGACGATCGTTGGCTGGGAAGTTGTTGTCCAAAATTTGTGCTCTGCCCCATGCTGGAAATCTTAAGATGTGGGCCACATTTTTGTAGAAGCACGTTTGTCCAAACCAGGTCCGGAATGTTGTCGAAACGGCTGCACAAGCCTCGAAGGTCAGCTTGGGCCGAAACCAGAAATGTTGTTTTCATCACCATGGATGTTTTGATCACCCTTCCATGCCATGGGTACACTAAGTACCCTTACATGTGCACAAATTTAAGCTACTAATTATCCTCCTAATTATTAAATAAAACTAACTAAATTATTACACAAAGTTGTCAAAAGGAAAACATGCTTTCCCCTTCATGTTTTGGTGATTTGGGGCCACCTTAATGTGCCACCCTTGAACTCCTCTTCCTTCATCAAGTGTGGTTGGCCCATGAAATGAATCAACCCCACTTGACAATTAGGGCTCACCATGCCCTTCATCTTTGGCTTCTTGATTAAACCTTTATAAAACAAGCTTCCTACAAAATCAACAAACTCATTAGAAAATAGTTTGCTTCCGCTTCTAGATGTGCTAATCCGTGGCACATCAGGCCTCCAAAAGATGGAGCGGCCCCAGAGCATCTAATCCATGGTGGCTGATCCATGGCCATGTTTTGCCCCAACGGAAACGAAGTCTGAATTTCATCTTTGTCCTTCATGGGAGCAGCCGCTAGCAGCCCATGGAAGTGCCCAACCATTATGATGTGCTAGGGAACCAACAACCAACAAAGGGGGCGACAACCCAGAGCCGAGCAAGACAACTAGCTAACATGTTTGTTGATTTTGCAGGTTTCACTTTTTCTTCCTTGGATCTCTTAGGAGCTCCCTCACATCATGATCAAGAACTCCCCAAGCATTGCTTACAATGGGAATATAAAGAAGAGGAGAAGTTGGCCGAGTTACAAGATTCTCCATGCCGAAGCCTCCCAACCGTGACCACATCCGGCTCCATGCATTAAGATGGCCGAATGCCCCGTCACCATTATGGGAGAGTAGTTCCAGCAAGAAGAGTCCATAAGGAGTGCTGAATATTTGTATATGTATTTGGGGTTATAAATCTTTTAAGTAGGGAAGTATGTTTTGTTGTAATCAAATTGGTTCGGTTTGAACCAATTTTGTTGGGGATTTTGGTTCGGTTTGGACCAACCCAAGCCCTTTTTGAGGGAACTTAGGTCCAACCCTAAGTTTCTATTTTTCCCTCCTTTTTAGATATGCTTGGGACGTGGCTTTAGTTGATAGTTCCATGTGGTTGGATTAGGAGGCTTGGTGGGACCCAATTCTCACCTAACTCCTACTCTAGCCACTCATTGGTCCCTAATTTAGGTTTATTTTTTTTATTTCTTTTGTGTAATTTGGAGGGTGTATGAAACCCTCTTCCACGATGAATGAAAGGCAGAAAAAAGATATTGGTAAATTGAAGAAGCTTTGAAGCTCTCAAGCCCTTCCTTTTCTCACGGCATTTGGGAATCTAGGTGAGTAACATCCTTGATTCTTGTTTGTCTTGGTGTTGGTGATTAGCTAGGATCACTAAACCTTATTCCAACCTCCTTCCTCACTTGTTTAGGAACAAAAGCGAGCTTGGAAATCCCATAGCCTTCCTCCATTTGTTGTTTGCATTTGTGTTTGTCTTTGGTGTTGGTTGCTGTTTTTGGTGCTTACCCGAGTGAATTTGTGCAACAAAAGTCCAATTCGTGCCATTTCTGTTTTCCGTGAACAAAAGTCCCCAATTTTATGGCTGTGAGTTCCTCTTTCATGGCTTGAAATAACTGTTCTTTACGTTTAGCCACAGCCCCTCCCCATCAAGAGTTATGTATGCTTTTTCCACTGCCTTCTACCCGAACTCCTGAAATCGGGCAGTTCTGTCCATCAATTTTCTATGCTACATATCTTCCAATCTCACAGTGATTTTTCCCTTAAACCACTTGTAATTTCTTCCCACTTTGTTGAAGTTAAGTTCTGCCAATTTCCACCCTCCCAGACTCCCTGCATTGGAAGTTGTGCAGAAGTCTCCCCAACACCCCTACACTGTTTCTTTCAGCTTTGTCTGTTTGTGCACCTAAAATTGCCTCCGTGTATTTTATTGATCCGCACGTGTTTTTAAGCTGTAAATTTGGTCAAACTTATCCCACTCTCAAAGGTTTAAGTCCTCCAATTTCTAGCTAAAGCCCTTGTATGCGTTTGGAGTTCTCCTTGCTCCAATCCCCTGTTGCTGCCTACCTTTCTTTTTCTCGTCAGATTGTTGCCATCTCCTCTCTTCCCGACACCTCTGCATCTTGGAGCGTGTCACTCCATATCATGTCACCTGTGGCCACAGCCCTAAGCTCCAAACCCTAATCCCAAAGGTTTAATCCTTAAGTCCTCAACCCTAAGACCTAAACATGAGAACAAAGCCATGATTGCAAAGCCAGGAGTCCTAGCCCTAATCTCGAAGCCCTAAGCCCATAGTTGTAAGCCATAAGCCCAAAGTTCATAGGCCTAAGCCTTCTACCCAAAGCCTTCAGCCCTATCCGTAAACCCCTAAGTATAAAGTGATAAACCCTATGCCCTAACCACTAATTGTGACGCCTCAAGTACTAAGCCTTAAGACCTAAGCTCTAAGCCCAAAGTCATATGACATAACCCAAAGCTCTAAGCCCTAAGCCCTAAGCCTTAAGCTCTAAGCCCTAAGCCCTAGGCCCTAAGGCCTAAGCATTAAGCCCTAAGCCCTAAGCCATATGCCCTAAGCCTTAAGCTCTAGAGCCCTAAGCCTAAGCTCTTAGCTATAACACCCAAGCCCTAAGCCCTAAGCCAAATCCCAAAGTCCTAAGCCATAATCCCTAACTTCTAAGCCCAAAGCCTAAAGCCCTAAGGATGAAGTCCTAAACCCGAAGCCAATAGCCTGAAGTCCTACTCTGTGAACCCTAAGACATAAGCTCTAAGCCCAAAGTCCAATGCTCTAAGCCCAAAAACCCAAGCTCCACCCTAAGCCATCATGAAAAAGCCTAAATCCCTATGCCCAAAACCCTAATCCCAAAAGCACTAACCCTTAAGCCTTAAGCCCAAAAGCACTAAGCCTTAATCCCTAAGCCCAAAAGCACTAAGCCTTAAATCCCCAGCCACTAGCCCATAGCCCTAACAGTTTTGCCCAAAGTCTAAGCAAAACGCCCTAAACTCTAAGCCCTAATCCTATAGCCATAAGCTCTAAGCTCTATGCCTTAAGCCCAAAGCCTTAAGCCATAACCACTAAGCTAAAAGCCTTAAGCCTTAAGCTTTAAGCCCTAAGCTCAAGCCCAAAGCTCTAAGCCTAAAGCCCAATGTCCAAAGCCTTAAGCCTAAAGTCCTAAGCCCTAAGCTCCAAGCACTAATGGCTAAGCCATAAGCTCTAAGCCCAAAGTTCTATACCCTAAGCCCCTTAGTCCCAAAGCCCTAAGCCATAAGCTTAAAGCCTTAAGCCTAAACCATAAGCCCAAAGCCTTAAGCCTTAAGCTCCAAGCTCTAATCCCTAATACCTAAGCCTAAAGGATTAAGCCTAAAGCCCTAAGCCCTAAGACCTAACTATAGTCCGTAATACCTCACCATTTGCCCTTGGCCCTAAGACCTATGCTTTAAGCCCTTAGCCCTGATCCTAAACCCTAAGAGAAAAGCTCTAAGCTTGAATCCCCAAGCTCTAAGTCGTAACACCTGATTCCAAAGCTCTTGACTTAGAAACCTAAGTCCTAACCCTTAATATTAGAGCACTAAGCCCTAATCATGAAGCCCTAAGACCAAAGCCCAAAGCCCAAAGCCCTAAGCCCTAAGCCTTAATCCTTAAGCCCAAAGCTCTAATGCAAAGCAAAAATCCCTAACCCCTAAGCACTAAGCCTGAAGGCCTAAGCTCTATGCTGGAAGGCCTAACCCTTAAGCCCTAATTCCTACTCCTTATGCCTATATTTTAAAGCCATAAGCCATGGCCCAAGACAAAAGCCCTAAGCCCTAATCCTAAGGCCAAAGCCTTAAGCCGTAAGCTTTAAGTCCTAACCCCTATGCCCTAGGTCCTAAGCCTTAAGCCCAAACCCAAAGCTCAAATCCCTAAACCCTAAGACAAAGCCCTAAGGCTTAAGCCCTATGTAATACCTAAACTTTTTGAAGAAACAAGATCCTAACATCTTCATATATATGTTTATGTGTTAATAGCCTTGAAATTTAAGTTAATACTAATCTAAATTAATTAGTAAAGCTAACCATAGTTAAAGGATATGACACCTCCACCTTACATTTCCTCCTTAATCAATGATATAATTTGAATAAATATTAATCATAGAATATTATTAAATGTAAATTATGATTTTATATATTAAAGTAGTGAAACAATAAGAAAGTGCCACATGTCACCAATAGATTAGTACCTAATAATGATTAAGGTGTAATTAGTGAATGATTAAGAGGTAATTAAGGTTTACTAATCATGATTAATTAAGTTAATCTTGAAGATTATATTAGTACTAATCTAGATTAATTAATTTAAGTATGTATCATTAAAAGATGATAATTAAGGTATTTTTACAAATATAAGCAAAAGTAAGGGCAAATATGAATTTTAACATGGACAAATTGGATAATAAGGTAATTTTACCCTAAGAACTCTCTTGAAAAGCTGAGAAACCCACGAATTCTTCAGCTCTCTTCCTGATTCTCTCGTGTTTTAGAATATTAAGTGAGGTTCTTTTGTTGGATTAAAGTTTTGGTGAAGACTACAAGTTTAGTTCACTCTAGAAGGAAATAGGAGAAAAGAAGAGAAAACAAATGACTCAAGGGTTTCGGTTTTGATCTTTCCTACTATGAAGTATCAATTCTAACCTTAAGAGAGTTTTTAAATTGATGAATTGATTTCGAATGGTTAATTAAGCATGTTGGTGATGTTTATATCAAGATTATGCAAAAACTTTTGAGAAAATCAGGCAGTTTCAGGGTTTGTAATTTTACTGGAAGTTCAAGTTTTCAAATGACTTAAAACTCTTCTGATGATTTGAAATAAACATTGTAAGGAGAAGAATGACATGTGAATCGCCTCAATCAAAGAAGTATAACTTAAGTTATGACCGGCTGAAGTTTCTGTTATGCAACAGTTACTCAAAAATAATGTATTCTGGACAGATTTTGAATTAGGCATATAATGTATCTTTAAATGCTTCAAATTACTTTGATGTCTTCTAATAAATTGGAGTAGACATCTCAAGAAACATGCAGACACATGAATCTCATTATTTGGATTATTCTACCTAAAGCTACAATCGATTGAAAATCATGTTATACCAAAGCGATACTTTAAAATTAATGAATTATGTTATTTGTGTTTTAGGTTTTCAAGTGCAGCAACATATTGATAAAGTTTTTCAATAAGGCCAAGGATTTAAGGTAAGTTAATGTTGCATGTGATTGGCCCTAAAGGGGACTACATTAGAAAAATTAGGATTTTATGATTTTGCAATATTCTGGATTGTTTGGGGTGACAATACACCGACCTCAATTTATTTGAGGATATGTTTGTGTGCCTTGTTTGATGATTGATTGATTGATTTTTGGTGTTAGAATAAAGATATATGTTTAGAATGCTTGCAATGATTGAATTATATATTTTATTGCATGTTAACATCTTCATACATTTTAATTGTTCATGCATCATGGTTTTAAGAAAAATACAAAAATGATTTGCATGCATGATTTTCATGATAATATGTTGTCTACTCTCTCCTGTGGTACCTTCAACGATCAAACCAATGAAAGAGTGAAATGAACGAAATGTACGTAAATAGTTATATGTTGGGCGGGGTTTGAGATTGGCTGTCCCAAGAGGTTGGACTGGTGCCTACTCTCCCCTAGACGGTATTACCCACATTAACTTGACTATTAAGTGAAAGAAAAGAAATGAAATGAACGATAGCGAAATTGCATCATTTTTATAAAGCAGCATATGCATAAAGGTCTCATAAATGTTTTATTATTATAGATTAACTTACTAAGCGTTAGGCTCATTAGATAAGCTTTGTAATTTAGGTGATGAGATAGATATTGTGGATTCTACTTATCGTGGATAGATGCTTGAGGTGGTGAAGTACGTCCATTGCGGAAGTTTGCAACTTTTAGTGTAATTTTGACCGGTGGGCGACCCATGTAAATGAAAATGTTTTGTTTGAAAACTAACGTATATAATATTATGTTTGGTCTATAACTGTTTTGTAATAACTTGGTTTTAATGTTAAAGTACAAGTATGTTTTGATTACTTGTTACGAATAGAATTGATTTTGATGAAGTCAAATAAAAGTCTACCGCTGTATTTTATTTCGAGGATTTCAAATTAATAAGTTTTACCTTAAATTGTTTAAAGTTAAGTACATGTGTTTACAAAAAGAAAAAAATTTAAGCAAGGGAAAAGCGGGATGTCACACCCTAAGCCCTAAGCCCCAAGCCCCGAGCTCAACCCGAAGCACTAACCCCTAAGTTGTAAGACCTTAGCCCTAAACCCAAAGCCCTAAGCTCTAAGCCCTATGCCTTAAGCCCTAAGCCCTAAGTCCTAAGATCTAAGCCTTAATTCGTAATCCTTAAGCCTCTTAAAGGCTGAGCCCAAAGTTCATAGGCCTAAGCCCTCTACAAAAGAATAAAGATCTAAGCCCAAAGAAAAGCTCTAAGCCCAAAGAATAAAGCTCTCAGCCAAAAGATCATAATCGTAAGATCTCATGCGAAAGGCATAGAGCAACACGCCTTAAGCCATAAGCCTTAAGCCCAATGCTCCAAGAAATATTCTAAAAGCAAAAAGCCCAAAGCTCAAAGCCCTAATCCCAAAACCCTAAGCTCTAAGCCCTAAGCCCTAAGCCAAAAGCCATCAACCTAATGTCCCAAACCCTAAGACCAAAGCCTAAGCTTGAAGCCCCAAGCTCAAAGCCACAACATCTAAGCCTAAAGCAGTTAACTTGAATTCCAAAGCTGAAAGTCGAAAGGCCGACGACCTAAGTCCAAAGCCCCAAAACTAGAGTTCAAATCTCTAAGCCCTTATCTAAAAGCCATTATTTCTAATCCCAAAGCAAAAACCCTAAGCTAAAAATCCAACCCCTCTTAAGCTCTAAGCCCTTACACCTTTGCGCAAAGCCCTAAGCCTAAAGTCATATGCTCTGAGCCCTTAGCCCTAAGACGGGTGCCTTGAGCCTTATGCCCTAAGCCAAAATATGTACGTCCTAAGTCCTTTGCATAAGACCAAAGCCTTATGCCCTAAGCCATAAGCTTAAGGCCTTAAGCCCCAAGCTGTAAGCCTAGAGCCCTAAGCCTTAAGCCCTACACCTTGAGCCCAAAGCCCTTATCTCTAAGCCCAAAGCTCTAAGCTTTAAGCATCAATCTCTGAGCACTAACATTTACGCCCAAAGCTCTAAGACTTAAGCCCTAAGCCCTAATCATGAAGTCCTAAGTCCTATGTTTTAATCCTAAGCCCTAAGACATAAGCCCTAAGCCCTAAGTCCAAAGCATTATGCCATATTCCCTAAGCCTAAGCCATAAGCCTTAAGTCCTAAGACTATGCCCTAAGGCCTACGACGTAATCCCAAAGTTCAAAGCCTTAAGTATAGGCCAAAGATTGAATCCCAAACCCTTAGCCCTTAGTCCTAATCCCTAGCCCAATGCCCTAACCCCGAAGTCCTTAGCCAAAAGCCCTAAGCCCTAAGCCCTAAGCTGAAAGCCCTAAATCCTAAGTTATAAGTTATAATCCTAAGTTGTAACCTATAAACATTAAGCCCTTAGCCCAAATTCTAAAGCCCTAGGCCCTAAAACCAAAGTTTGACCTATGCTCTCAGCCAAAGCACTAATCCTTAAGCACAAAGATCTAAGCACTAAGTCATAGGCCTAAAGCCCTAAGCCTCCATCTCGAAGCCTTAACTCTAAATTCAAAGCACTTAGTTTGAAGTACTAAGCCATAAGCCCTAACACCTAAGTCAAAAGACTAGAGCCCAAAGCCCTAAGCCTTAGTCCTAAACTTGAAGCCTTAAGTCCTAAGCCCAAAGCCAAATGTTGTGTGCCTTAAGCTCTAGCCTAAAGAACAAAGCTCTAAGCCCAAAGTTCAAAGGCCTAAGTCTTCTAGCGACAGCCTAAGCCCTATGCTTAAAGCAACAAACCTTAAGCCTTAATCCTTAATCCCAAGCGCTTAGCCCTAACAGCTAGGCCCAAAGCACAAATCACTAATCTTGAAGCCCAAAGCCCAAAGCCCTAAGCCGTAAGCCTTAAGACTAAAGTCTAAAGCCCTAAGCCGTAAGCCCTAAGACTAAATGTCAACGCTCTAATCATTCAGCAAAAAGCCCATAGCCATATGCAGTAAGCCAAAGGCCCTTAGACCAACTTTCAAAGCCTTAAGCTCTATGCCTGATGCCCTAACCAATAAGCTTTAAACCCTAAGTAATAAATTCTAAGCTCGATTCCCAGAGTCCAAAATCCTAAGCCTTAAGACAAAATTTCAAAGCCCTAAGCCTTAAGTCTTCAACCCTAAGCCCTAACACCTAAGCCCATAACCTTGATCACAAAGTTGTAAGCCTTAGTCATAATCCCAAAGCCATAGGACCTAAGTCATAAGCCCTAGGGCATAAGGCTTAAGCCCAAAGCCCTAAGCTCCAAGTCCTAAGACCAAAGTTTAAAGCCCTAATCACTCAAACATATGCCCTAGCGCAAAGCATAAAGTTATAAGCCTTTAGCCATAAACACTAACACTTTGGTTGAAATCCCTACACCCAAAGCCCTAAGCCCTAAGCGCAAAACCTTAATCTTGAAGCCCTACACCATAAGCTCAAAGCCAAAAAACCTATGACCTGAGCCCTAGCCCTAAGCTTAAAGCCTTAAGCCTTAAGTAATAAGCTCAAAGCTGTAATTCCAAAGACCTAAGCCTTACGTCCTAAGCCATAAGTCCAAAGATCTAAGCCCAAAGAACTATGTTTTAATGATATGTTTCAAAAAGGGGGAGGAAGAAAAATGATCACTACTCATGGGTATGGAAGGGGAAAACCTGGGAATCCTCAAATGAGTGAAGTTGGGACATCCGTATCTGTAGTTTAGTATGGATTTTGGAACTGAAATTTTGAGGGGGTCTCAGGGTATTAATGGAGAGCTTGCCCTCCAAAAATGAGGGGTAAAGCTTGGGGAAAACAGAAGGTAAGCAGGGAAGAGGGAAAGATGCTCAAAAGCTAGCAAAAAATTGTGATAAAAGGAGGTTGTTGGAAGAACTAGGGAAAAGTAACTAGGATGGAGGAAGAGCTGAGAGATTGCACTCTTACCCCAAAGACCACAAGCATGGCTGAAGAAATGCAGAAAGGACTCTCCCTTATCTCGGAAGGGAAGCCAACACTAAAGGATAACTCTCGGGGTTGCGGGATGTTACTCACCGGAGGCCGAGTCTTTGGTGCTGGAAAACACAACCAAGGAGAATGCTTGAAGCATGATTTAAAAATAATAAAAAAACTGCTTATAAATGCCTCACAAAGAGGACTTAAACCCACCCTAGAAGCTGTGAATGAGGAGGCCAATAAGAGGGCAA
>QAOC01002606.1:54399-83606 GCA_003255005.1 Begonia fuchsioides
ATTTCTTTTCACGTATTTACTTTAGTGTGGGCAACACATCATACAGGGCTGAAAGACACCATATGGTCCAGGAAAGCCAAATTAATGGCAACCGAACAATCCGCAGTATAGGACTGCCAAGTTTAATCCCACCCAGAACATTAGATAATTACGTACATTATGCATTAAATATTGAAAGTATGACAAAATTGAGGATTAGCACCGTATGGCCTTCCTCGAGGCAGCTTTACTTAATTTCGCCTTCAATACTCAGTTGGGTTACATCATATAAACCATGCATGTAAAACATTTTTGTACTTTTATGAAAACATGATGGATGAACATGGTGACATATGATTTTGGCATACCCTCAAGTAATGACATTAAATTCTAATACAATATAACAATCAATCAATAGCAAACATGCACACAAACAATCCTCAAATGCCTTGAGGTCAGTGTAGTGTGCGTTACACCCCAAACAGTCCAGTATCGTGCATGAATTATAAAAAGTCATATTTTAACAATAACAATTCACATAAATCCTCAAGAACTACTCTTTGTAATGTAGACCCATTTCTAGGCAAAAGACAAGCAATGTTGACTTACCTTAGGTCCTAAGCTTAAACTTGGTCACTTGATAGCTTAATTTCTTCCACTTGATTACTTGGTAACTCTAATACCATAAAATAAACTCAAATGAGAAATCTCGGAAATGCCATGTTTTTTGAGCAACTTCAAACCTCTGTAACTTGAGCTACACTAATCCGTTTAAAGTGATTCAAGCGTCATAATCATCCTTATTATGTCTTCTTTAAATAATTTATAGAGATTAAAGTTAATTGACAACTTGAAGACCACTTAAAATTTCGTATTCCGAAACAGCACGTAATTGTCCAAAATTTTGCATATCTTGACATAATACATGCAAATCATGCACAATCAACCACTGAAGGCTAATACATCAACTTAAATATCATTTTAGGGTGAGATTGGATACCTTAGAATAGAGAAATTTAAATCCCAAACCTCTTGGTCGTGGGTTTCTCCTCTCCTTTCTTTCCTTGCTTTTAGGGTGGACTAACTTCACTTTAGGTGCACAAAACTCTTTTCTTCCTTAACGTCTAACCAAAACTTCACCACAACTCTCAAATATGGAGACAATACAGAGAGGGAGAGAGAATTTTCTTTGCTCAGATATGGCTGAAGATGAAGTTTAGCTAGGGTTAAAATAAAAAGGTAAATTATGCAAGGTGGAGATGGAAAGTAAGCACGAGGTGTCGTCAATCCATTGCACCTCTTCTAAGTTGCTCCTCAAAGTCATCAATCATCTTAATCTAACTTTAATAATATTAATTTGATTTATCCTTATTTTTATAAAAAAATTGGCTGACTTTTCAACTTAAGTCGGTGAAGGTGTTGACCGCTTAACCAAAGTGTCGACCACTAAATAATGTGCCGACCTATACTTCCTTTAAGGGTCAACTGATCATCACAAGTGTCAACCGATCCGTCCAACAATCTAACATTAACTTCAACAAAATTTAATAACAAAAAATTTTGTACCCAAAACTACATAAGTAATGTACATTGATAATTTACTTATGACATGTTTCAAAAAGTGTTGAAAGCCATAAGCCCAATGCCCTAACACTTAAGCCCATAGCCCAAAGAACAAAGCCATAAGCCCTAGATATAATTCCAAATCCCTAAGCAAAAAGCCCAAAGGCCAAAGACCTAAGACACATGACCTAAGCCCTAAGCCGAAATCCCAAAGACAAAAGTCCTAAGCCCAAATTTAAAGACCTAAGCCCTTTACAAAAAGCCCTAAGATTAATGGCAAAATCCATAAGCTTTAAGCCTTAAGCCTTAAAACCTAAGCGTTAAGGCTTAGACCCTATGCCTTAAGCTCTAAGCTCGTGGCCCTAAGCCTAAAGCGGCAAGCCTTGCCCAAAGCCATAATCCTTAAGCCTTAAGCCCAAAGCCCTTAGACCAAAGTCCTAAACCCCTAGCTCAAAGTCTTCAGCCTAAAGGCCTAAGGTGTATTCTCTAAAAACCTAAGCTCAAAGAACTGAGACCAAAGCCCTGAGCCCTAACCCCTAATCCTAAAACCATAATCTTAAGCCCTAACCCGAAAGCCTTATGCGCTAAGCCCTTAGCCATAGTGAAAAAGCTTTGCACCCTATCCTTATTCCCAAAGTCCTAAGTCTTACACCCTAAGCCTTAAGCACTAAGCCTAAGCCCTAAGACCTAAACCCTCAAACCAAAAACCTAAGCCTTAAGCCCTGAGCTCTAAATCCTTACACATAAGCCTAAAGCTGTGGGACAAAAACCCTAACCCTTAAGCCCTAATCATGAAGCCCTAAGCCCTACGCAATAGACCTAAGCCATACGCCCAAATCCCTACTCACTAAGCCATCAGCGCTAAGCACAAATCCCTAAGGCTTTGAGCTTGGGCCTTAGGGCTTTATAATTTTGGCTTAGGGCATATGGCTTAAAGGGTAGGTCCTTAGGCTTAGAGCGTAGGTGTAACAACCCGTTCAGGGCTTAACCACACCCCTATGGGGCGGGCCCAGGTCCACCTCTCGGGCTCCTGGCTACTCATAAGCTTTCGTCACGGGCCTGACTAGTCCAACCCCTTTTCACGCTGCAGCGCTACTTGTGATTCGAACCCATGACCTCGTGACTTTCTTTGCCTTTCACCACCTGAGCTGCAGCTCGAGTGGTGAAAGGCAAAGAAAGCCATGAGGTCAAGGGTTCGACTCCTAATGGGTTCCGCTGCAGCGGAGGGTTGTGAACTGAATTCCTCTGGCGAAATGCTTATGAGTAACGGGCCGAGTATGGGCTCGGGACGTTACAGTAGGTGTTATTGCAGAGTTCTAAGGGCTTTTGGCTTTGGGCCTTGGTGCTATGGCTTATGCCTTGGGTCACAAGGTTTAGGTCTTATGGCCTTGAATTTCAATCTCAGAGCTTATGGCTTAGGGCTTTAAGCTTAAGGCTTTAGGATAAGGGCATAGGGCTTATAGATCAAGGCTTTGGGCTTAGACGTAAGACTTAGGGTTTAAGGGTTAGGGAAATAGGTTTTGGCTTTTAGGAGTAGGGCTTTGGGATTAGGGCTTTAGGCTTAGTGCTTAGGGCTAAGGGCTTAGGGCTTAGGTCTTTAGTGCATTGGGCGGCTTAGGGCTTATGGCATAGGGCTTATGGTTTTGCCTTAGGGCTGAGGGCTTTTGTTCCTTAGGTCTAAGGCTTAGTACTTAGTGCTTAGGGCTTAGGGCTTAGTGCTTAAGGATTTGGATGTAAGGGTTAAAGCTTTGAGGTTATGGGCAAGGGCTTAGGGCTTAGGCCGTAGGCCGTGGAGCTTTGGGCTTAGGTCTTAGGGCTTTGGGCTTAGGTCTTAAGGCTTAGGCCTTTGCTTTTCGCTAAGTACTTAGGGCTTAGGATATAGTGCTTAGGGATTTGGGATTAGGGCTTTGGCCTTATTTCTTAGGGATTAAAGCTTAGGGCTTCCCTAAAGCTCGAAACCCTATGAACAACCCTAAAGCTCGAAACCCTATGAACAACCGTAAAGATGTAAGCTATAATACCTAAGCCGAAAGTTTAAATACCAAAGCCTAGGCCAAAGATCAAAGCCCTAAGCCCTTAGCCCTCAGCTCTATGCCCTAAGTTCTAAGTCATCAGCCCAAAGTCATAAGCTATACGCCAAAAGTGCAATGCCATAAACCTAAATCTCAGTGACCAAAGTTCAATGCTTGAAGGCCTAAGTTCTAAGCCCTAAGCAATAATGCCTAAGCCCAAAGCCATAAGCCCTAGACCTAATCCCCAAGAATTATGCCCTAAGCACAGAACTTTGAGCCATGTGACCCTGCGCCTAAAACCTAAAGCCTAAATTCCTAGTTTGTAAGCCCTAAGCCCAAAGTTCTAAAAAAAACATTAAAGCTCAAAGCTCTAAGCCCCAAGCCATAATCTTGAAGCCAAAAGACCTTAGCTCTCAGTCATATTCTCTAAGATCAAACCCCAAAAACTTAACCCCCAAGCCCCTAACCCAATGTTTAAAGCCTAAGACATCTGTCAAAAGTGCTAAGCCCTAAGCTATAAACCCTTAAGCCCTAAGTTGTAAGCCCTTAAGCCCGAAGCTGCAAGCCCTTAACCCATAAGCCAAAAGCCATAAACCCCTAATCCAAAGTTGAAACCCATAATCCTTTTTGCTGAAAGCCCTAAAAGATAAGCCCTCTGCAAAAAGCCTTAAGCCTTAAGCCCTAAGCCCTTAACACTAAGTCTGAAGCTCTTAGCCCTCTACCCTAAGCCCTAAGACAAAGCCCTAAGCTCTAGTCCCTAAGCCTTAAGCCATTAGTGTAAGCCCTTAGCTTAAAGCCTTAAGCATGGATCCCTTGCCCCTAAGCCTAAAACCCTAAACCCAAATCCCTAAGCACAAAACCCAAATCCCTAAGCTCAAAACGCTACTCTCTAAGTCCCAAGCTCTAAGCACAAACACCTAAACCCAAAGCCCTAACTCCTATGCCCTAATCCTGGAGCCCAACTCCCTAAGCCCAAATCCCTAAGCTCAAAGCTCTAAGCCCTAAGAACTTAGCTTTATACTCTAAGCCCTCACACCTAATCCCAGACCCATTAGCACTATGACCTAAGCCCTAACCTAAGCCAACCGCCAAAAGCACTAAGATATGAGCCCTCAACCCTAAGCCCTTAAACTTAAGACCAAACCACTAAACCTTAAGCCATATGCTTTAAGCCCAAAGTTCAAAGCCCTACACCCTAAGACCTAATCCCTAAAACCATAGCAATAAGCCGTCAATCCTAAGCCCTAAGCCTTAAGAAATAAACTCTAAGCCCTGATTCCTAAGCCTAAATGCCAAGTTAAAGCCCTAAGCCTTAGGCCCTAAGCCATAAGCCATGTTCCCTAAGCCATAAACCTTATGCCCTAAGCCATTAACGAAGCCTTAAACACTTATACTGAAGCCCTAAACCATAATACCGAAGCCCTAAGCTTTAAACCCAACGCCCCATGCTTAAAGCCATAAGCCCAAAGCACTATGCAATAAGCCCCTAGACATTAGCCTATATCCCTAAGTCTAAAGCTTAAGCCATAAGCCCTATAAGCTAAGCCCTAAGCCTAAAGCCCTAGGCCCTAACCCCTAACCCCTAACCCTTTAGTCCTAATCCCTTAGCCCAAAGGCCTAATCTATAATCCCTTAGCACAAAGCCCTAAGCCTTAATCCTTTATCCTTAAACCTAAGCCCAAAGACCTAAGCACAAAGTTCTAAGCCTTAACCTCTAACATAATGTCAAATTTCTAAGCTGAAAGTCCTAAGCTTAAAGACGTACTTCCTAACCCCAAAGCCTTAAGACTATACATTAAGCCCTAAGCCCTGGGCCTTAAGCCAAACATCAAAGTCCTAAGCCCTTAGTCCAAAGCCATAAGCCCTAAGGCCTAGGCCTCAAGACCTAGGCCCTCAGCTGAAAGCCCAAATCATAAGTCCTTAGTCCTAATCCCTAATCCTAAGCCCAAAAACAAAAGCCCTAATCCCTAAGCCCAACACTATAATCCCTAAACCATAAGCCCTAAGCCTTAAGCCCACTGCCCTAAGTAATACGCCATAAGCTCTAATCCCAAAGCCGTAAAACCCTACGCCAAAAGCCCAAAACGTCAACCCTTAGACCTAACACTTATGACCGAAGCCCAATACCTAACCCTTAGAAGCTCTAAGCCTAAAGTCCTAACCCTAAAGCCATAACCCTAATATGGAAGTGCTAATTCCTAAGCCTTAAGCCCAAAAACTTAAGGCCAAAGCCCTAAATCCAAATTCCTAAGCCCTAAGCCTTATGCATTAAGTCATAAGCCATAAGCCCAAAGCGCTAGGCCCTAAACCAAAAACCCTTGACCCAAATCCAAAAGCAAAAAACCCTAAGACCTTACCATATAGCCATTAACCCCTAATTGCCTTAAGCCATAGCACAAAGCTCTAGCGATACCAGATGATGTGTTACGGGAATGGTGGTTGTGTTGGTTAAGGAGAAATGGAGAGATAAAAGAGGGGAAAAATGGGGAAGGTTGGCTCGGGTGAAGGAAAAATAGGATCAAATGTCTCCTGCCAGATCTACGAAAGCATATAGGGTTAGAAACAGAAATTTAAAGGGAAGGTAGATGGATGTGAGAGGGTTTATGGGTCAAAATACCACGGTAAATGGATCAGGGAATCGGAAGATATGCAGAAAATGGCTACAATGCTAAAAAATGAGCTCTCGGGAAAGGAAGGCCGAAAAGTTGTAAACGGAGGGATAAATCCGAAGAGAGAAGAAGCTTTGGGGTTCACACCTTTACCTTGGATTCCACTAGAACGTGGTTGAAGCAGTGTAGTATGGCCTAACTAACCCAAGCTTGAATTGTAGCCAAAACTAGAGTGGAGCTCTAGGTGGTTTTCAGATATAACTCACCGGAAAACCCGAGTCTTGTAAGAGGACAAACCACAAAGGAAATGAGATGCAAAATGGTAGTCTTTAACTTCAAACTTCACTGAATACAAATGAGCTCAAAGTGAGCTTAAAATCACTCCCAAGCTTGGGAGGGTGGGCTCCCAAAAATTCAAAAAAAAAACATTACTCGAAAAGGCAAAAGAAGGAAGAAAAACAGCTAGGTTGTCCTCCTAGAAGTTACCCGAAAGGAGGCACCAATGCTTACCATGGTCCCCCCCCCCCCTCAACACCCCCACCTGAAGCACAAAAGTGGGTTTTAACGTGACTATCCCTTCAGCAAAATAAAACCATAATTCTAACCAAAACAATCCACCTTTTTCCACTCGGTAATTGTTCAACCAAAAAATGAACAAAACACTAAATGACATAAAAAATTGGTCTTCATCCCTTCATGTGAACTTAAGCTGATGAAGTACCCGAGGGAAATGGGCTTGGACTTCCCTTCTCCAGATGTTGGATGGACCACACAATGGTCGGACTCTCGGCTAGGTTTATGTTTTCTTGGGCTGCCTCCATCTCTCTTTCTCCACCTTCCTCCGCGGGTATTGTGGAAAATTCCCAAGTGAGAAGACGTTTGGGTTGTCTTTGATCATCCAAAGTTGACTCTACCATTAAGGTTCCTTGCATAAATAACCCTACAAAATGAACGAACATGTTCGCAAACTTCTTGGCTCGGGCTCGGGTTATAGACCCTTGGGATGTCTTGTCAATTTTGGTCTCTGATTGCACATCAAAAGCCCTATGCCCTAAGCCCTAACCCTTAGCCCTATGCCTGAAGCCCTAAACTCGAAGCCCTAAGCACTAAGATTAAAGCCTTAAGCCCTAAGGCGTAAGACCTTAGCACTAAGAAATTAGAAAAAAAGCACTAACCCCAAAGTTAACTACTCTAAACCCTATCCCTAAGCCCTAATCCAAAAAATTATAGCCAAAGTTTTAAGACCATAGCCTAAAATCCCAAAGCCCTAAGCCAAAAACAGTTAGCCTAAATCCCTAAACCCCAATACCAAAGCGCTCAGCCCTAATACTAAAGCCCTTTGCCCAACGCCATTAGCCCAAAGCACTAAGCCATAAACCTAAAGCCCAAAGCCATATGCCCAAAGTCCTAAGCCCTAAGCCCTAAGCCCTATGTGTTAAGCAATAATTCCTAAGCATCCCTAGGCCCTCAGCCGAAAATTCTAAAAAAAATTCCAAAGCCAAAAACCCTAAGCCCTCACCTCTAATCCCTAAGCCTTAAGCAATAGAATAAAAGCTCTAGCCAAAAAGCCATATGCCCTAAGCCCTAACCCTAAGCCCTACGTCTAAGGCCCTAGGCTCTAAGCCATGAGCCTTAAGTTGTAAGGCATAAGCCGTAAGTCCTAAGCCCTAGACCATAAGCCCTAAGCCCAAAGCCCAAAGACCTATGCCCTAAGCCCGAGGTCCCAAGCCCATAGTCCTAAAGCCAAAGCCCTAAGCCCTAATACTGAAGTCGGTGGCCTAAGCAAAAAGTGCTATGCCCGAAACCCTAAGCCCAAAGCACTAAGCAATAAGCCCCGAGAATTAAAGCCACAACCCTAAGTCTAAAGCCCTAACCCTAATCCCTAAGCCCCATGTGAATGTGATAAGCCATAAGCCCTAAGCCTAAAGCCATAGGACATATGCCTAAAGTCATAAGCCTTAAGCTCTAACCCCTAAGCTCTAAGCCATACACTCAAATCTCTAACCCATCAGTTGTAAGCCCTAAAGCTTAAGCCCAAAGCCAAGTCTAGAATCCTAAGCTCTAGGCACTTAGCCATAAGCTCTAAGCCCTAATATTTATGCCCTAGAACCTAAGCCAAAAGAAAAAAGCCCTAAGCCCTTTGCTCGTAGACCAAAGCCCTTAGCCCATAGCCCTAAGCCCTAAGCCCTAATCCCAAAGCCCTAAGCGTACCCCAAAGACCTATGTCCTAAGCACTAACTCTACGACCTACGAATAAAGCCCTAAGCCATGAGCCTTAGTCTTAAACCCTAAGTCCTAAGCCATAAACCCTAAACCTTAATCCCTAAGCCGAAATCCCTAAACCGTAAGTCGTAAAACCTAAGATCCAAATGCTAAAACCAAAGGCCAAAGCCTAAGCCTTAAGCCCTAAGCCATAGGCCTTAAGCCTTAAGCCCTAGCCCCGAAGCCTTATGCCCTAAGCTTTAACCCCAGGCCATTAGCCTTAAGCACTGAGACCAAAGCCCAAAGCCCTAATATGAAAGATCTAATATGAAAGCCCTATAGCACATAGCCCTAAGGTATACTCCCTAAGACTAAAACCATAAGCCCTAACACTAACCACCAAACCCTAAGACCTAAGCCCAAAGGCCAAATCCAAATCCAAAGCTAAAGCCTAAAGCCCCAAAGCCTATGCCCTATGCCCTTAGCCATAATCTCTAAGCCCTAAGCTATGACCTAAAAGCCGTATTCGCTAAGTCTTAACCCCTAAGCCCAGAGCCCAAAGCCCATAGCACAAAACCCAAAGCCCTAGCCCCAATGCCCAAAGCCTTAAGCACAAACCCTAAGCTCTAAGCCTTTAATAATTAGCCCAAAGGCCAAAGCCAAAGACCAAACCCCAACGTCCTATGCCCTAGGAACTAACCAAACCAAACCTTAAAGAAATAATCTTGTATCCTTAAGCCCTAAACCTAAACACCTAAGCCCAAAGTCCTAAGGCCAAGCTCTATGCCCTATGCACTAAGCCCCAACCCTTAAGCTTAAGCCTTAATCCCTAAGCTCTAAGACCAAAGTCAAAGGCATAAGCACTTAGCCAAAAGTCTTAAGCCCTAAGCCCTAGGGGCTAAGCCAAAAGCCTAAACCCTAAGCCCTAAGCCCTAAGCCCTAAGCCCTAATCCATAAGCCCTAAGCCCTAAAACCTAAGCTCTTAGCCCTAAGACCTAAGACCAAAGCCATAAGTGCTAAGCCAAAAGCCCTAAGACCAATGTTTTAAAGCCTTAAGAACTCAACAAAAAGCCAAAATCCAAAAGATCTAAGCCCATAGCCCAAAGCCCTGAGATCAAAACCCTAAGCCCTAAGTCCTATGAACAAAGTCAAAGGGCTTAATAACTTAGCAAAAAGCCCTAAGCTCTAAAAACTCAGCCCTAGGCCCTAAGCCAAAAGCCCAAAGCCCTAAACTATTAGTTCAAAGCCCCAAGCCCTAATCATTAAGCCTAAAGCCCTAAGCCCTATCACTTAAGCAAAAAGTGCTAAGCACAAATCCTTATGGCCTAAGCCCCTAACCCTAATCCATATATATAAAGCCCTAATAACTAAGCCCTTAGCCCTAATTTCTAAGCCTTGACACCAAAGACCGAAGCCTAAAAACCTTCCCAAAAGGCCTAATGCCTCAAAGCCTTAGCCCTACGCCCAAATACCTAAGCCCAAAGCTCTAAATCCTAAACTTAAAGCCCTACGCCCAAAGCGCTAAGCCATAAGCCCCAAGACATAAGCCAAAAACTCTAAGCTTAAAGGTTTAGCCCGTAAGCCCTAGGCACTAATCCATAAGCCCTTATGCCTAAGCCACAAGCCCTAACACCTAAGCCATAAGCCCTAGGCCTAAAACTCAAATCCTAAAAACCTTAGCCTTAGCACATATCCCTATACCCTAAACCCTAAGCCCTAAGACCAAAGCCCTAGCTCTAACACCTTAGCCCTACACCCCAGCCTAAGTCCTAAGCTAGAAGGCCTAAGACCAAATCCCTAAGGCCTAAGCCCTAAGATCAAAGTCAAATGCCTAAGCACTTAACCAAAAGCCCTAAGCCCTAAGCCCTGGGGGGCTAAGCCTAAAGAGCCCTAAACCCGAGGTCTTAAGCCCAAAGGCCTTAGCAAAAAGCCCAAAGCCCTAATTGTTAAGATTAAAGCCCTAAGCCCTACCATCTAAGCATAAAGAACTAAGCCTAAGATCTTTAATCTCGAAACCCTAAACACTAAGCGTTACCCTGAAGCCTTGTGGCCTAAGCCCTAAGTATGATGCCCTAATACCTAAGCCCTCTACCCTAATTTCTAAGCCTTAAACACTCACCCAAAGCCCAGAAGCCCTAAGCCCAAACACCCAAGCCCTAAAACCTAAACCCAAGCACAAAGCTATAACCTCAAAGTCGTAGGCCCTTATCCCTTGCCCCTTCACAGTAAGCCTAAAGGTGTAATCCAAAGCCCTAAACCCTATGCCCAAAACCCTAAGTAAGAAGCCAATACACCTAAGATCTAAGCCCAACGCCCTAAGGTAAAAACCGTAAGCCCAAAGCTCTAAGCCCTAAACACTAAGCCAGAAGCCCTAAGCTCTAAGCCCTAAGTCCTAATCCATAAGCCTTAAGCCCTAAAACCTAAGCCATTAGCCCTAAGACCTAAGACCAAAGTCATAAGCGCTAACCCAAAACCCTAAGACCAATGTTTCAAAGCCTTAAGCACTCAACGAACAACACAAATCCAAAAGATCTAAGTCCATAGCCTAAAGGCCTTAGACCAAAGCCATAAACCCTAATCCCTACATATAAAGCCCTAACAGCTAAGCCTTTAGTCCTAAGTTCTAAGACTAAAGACCAAAGACCTAAGCCCTAAAACCTAGCAAAAGAGCCAAATCCCCCAAACCCTAAGCCCTAAGCCAAAAGCCCTATACAAAAATACCGAAGCCCAAAGCTCTAAACCCTAAGCCCAGAGCTCTAAGCAAAAAGCCATAAGCCCTAAAATCTAAGCCCTAAGCACAAAGGCCTAAGCCCTAAGACCAATGTCGTAACGACTATGCCCTCAGCCATATGCCTAACATTTGAAGCCATAAACTTTAGGCCAAAGGCCAAAGCTCTAAGTTATAATTTCTAAGCCTAAAGCCAAAAGCCAAAATCCCCAAAGCCAAAAGCTCTAAGCCATTAATTCAAAGCTCTAAGCCCTAAGTCGTAACACCTAATCCTTAAGCCCACAGCCCTAAGCATTATGCCCAAAGCCCGAAGCCCAAAGCCTAAAGCTATAATCCCTAAGCCCTAGGCCCTATGCCATGATGTGCAACCCGAGCACATCATGGATCAAGTCCCGACCAATCCAACGAGCCAACCCAATTTTACTAACTTAGTTGCTCGTTTTGTAGGTATCTTAGTCTCGAAAACACCTTCCGAGCATGATCGGGAGTGACCCAAGCACTCCGTTACTTGGTGCTCGGTCATTCCCGGCCTTGACGCTCGCATCGGACCGTGTCCGACCCTACCCGAACACGGCACATCCAGCAGCCCGAGCTGCGACACAGCCGAGACGCGTGACGCACCCGGACACGGCACACCCGGCAGCCCGACCCACGACGCAACTGGGGCTCATGACCGAGACACGCCCCGCACCCAACGGGCACCGCTCCACGAACCCGACCCGACGACCACCCAAGCTACGATCGTCGGACTATCGAAGACCACTAGGGCTTCGGCCCACCAATAAGTGGCTGGCGTGAGAGAACGCATGGTCTAATCCCCTTGGATCGCGCGGTCTTCCACGGAGTCCATCTCCTCGGCCAACCCAACGCCGAGCCCGGCCACCTTAGTTTGTTTTCGCATTTAGAAGACTTAGTGAAGGAAAGAATGAAGTCTAAAGATAGAAGACGCTCAACGCACGATGAGAAGCCCAAGATGACCGAGTCTCTCACGAGGCTCGGCCCACTACCATCGGCCCATTCGAAGACTTAGCCAAATTCTATCGGCCAAACTTACTTAATCTTTAAGTATTTTGGTTATTTGGTTAAGATAAGGAAGAGGATCAAGTTTGGCACGAGCATATCTTCGTGATGACCGAAGATCACCCATCGGACGCACGAGCATGACCGATCACCGAACCACCTCCGATGATCAAGGGATTTTCATGCACCAAATCCTTGGAGCATATAGTAAATCTTCAGAGGATCTTCAATCAACGGATTTCCTCAACAAACTCTCGGATCCCTTGAAAATCGCTCTTGACCAACCGCCGGCTCGGCCATCTAAACGTGCCCGCGCACCAACTCTAGTCATCACCGGTCCATCAAGGAACCAGACCGTGCGCTACATTTTGTTGACCACCGAAGAGACTTTAGAAGCCCCGGATCCAGATTGGCTCGAGCCAATCCTTCATTCGTTCGGAGCTCCGCCCTTGCCGACACACCCTCTCGGTCAACCGGTCAACCTCAAGACAACCACGGTCTACTTTCGAACCAAGCGATCCTCCGACCATGAATCACGGACATGAAGTCAACAAAGAGCGTTTGATCAATCCAGAGGCCGAAAGCTTCCTTCTTTTTAGATAGTTTAGTTGAACTTTATTTCTTTAAGTATTGTAATCGTTTTCATTGTTAAATAGAGAGAATTTTAGTAAAAATTGTGCAAAGCACCTTCTTCCCGAAAGGATCGAAGCTCCCTCTCGATAACTGCCCTCCGGTGACTCATATCCGGCCGAGCGTTATCAACCCTCGAGTGTTCATCGGTGAGTCATATCCGAGAAGACATTCAAGGTCTACCGAGTTCAATACTTTGATCGCTCAAGTATTGAATTGCCTTCATCCATCTCCTTACACCATCTTCATCCCCGAGCCTTCAAACTCCTCCACAAGCCGATTCCGGTCCATATCTTCACCACCGCGCCATCTCCGTAAACTACCGAACCATTCACGAAATTGGCCTGAGCCAATTTGCCAATCGCCGTACACGCAACCTTCCCGGTTACGTGAAAAGCGACAAGTCCGACAAAGTGTGTCCGATCCTAGTGCCCGCTGCACACCATGCCATAACCCTAAGCCATAAGCGATAACCCTAAACTTCTAGTATCTTAGCCCAAAACAAGAAGCTCTAAGCAAAAAGCCATTAGCAAAAAAATGTAAGTCCAAAACCCTAAGCCCTAAGCTCTACGCAATAAGCCTAAGCCATACGGAATATTCCCTAAGCCCTATGCCCTAAGCACTTACACGAAAGCCATAAGCTTAAAGCGGAAAGCCCTAGCATACTCCTTAATTCACAAAGCACTTAGCCAAAAGCCCAAAGCACTCAACCAAAAGCCCTGAGCCTTAAGCCCAAAACCCTAAACCAAAATCCTTAAATAATTTCTAAGCCCTAAGCCCAAAGCCTAAAGCCCTTACCCTAAAGCCTTAAACTCTAAGCCCATACACGTACGCCTTAAGCCTTAAGCTCTGATACTTGAGCACAATGCCTTAACCTCAATGCCTTAAGCCTTACGCCTTAAGTTCTAAGCCTAAAGCCCTATGCTCTAAGTTCAAAGTGCTAGTACATGATCTCTAAGCCCAAATGGCAAAGCCTTAAGCATGAAGCCTTAAGCCATAAGCCCAAAGTCCATAGCCCTAATCCTTTATCCTAAAGCCCTAAGCCCTATTCCCTAAGCCTAAATCCAAAACCCTAAGCTTGAAGCCCTTAACCCTACGCCCAAAGAATTTTGTAAAGAAAGCCATTAGCCCTAACAAATAAGATTTAAACCTAGTGCCTATGCCCAGAGCACTTATACATGAGACCTAAGCCCTAAATCTAAAGACATAACCCATAAGCCCTTATGGCAAAGCGCTGAACCCTTAGCTCAAAGCTCTAAGCTTAAATTCTTAAGTCCTAAGGCCGAGCCTTGAGCCATAAGCACAAATCCTTCCAAACAAAGTTAAAAGGCTTAAGACCAAAGCCTAGATCCCTAACCCTAAGCTTAAATGATGTGCCCGGGAACCGCCATCAACCGGAGGGCGAGACCACCCGAAGCCGGGCAAGGCAATTATCTAACATGTTTGCTAATTTTGCAGGAGATTCATCGCCACAAAAGGGCCTCCTAGACATGCCCTCCTCTCTTGATAAAGAACATCCGAAGCATTGCATACATTGGGAGATTGAAGAGGTGAACTTAGAGTCCGAAGTTCATAGCCTATCTTACCGGGACGACCAAGCTGAGTCACGACCATCGTCGGCCTCAAGTGAAGTGGAGGTCAATTGCACAATATCCACTTTGGGAGAGTAAGCTATCCAAGAAGACTCATCCACTAAAGGTTTAAATAACCAAGGACGAACAACCATCGATGAGCCAACGATGGAAGACCAAGAAGTCCCTTGCCACTTGATCACTTGGAGAAGCCGAGACAAAGACCAAGCAACAACTCACGTGGAACCCCAAGTTATTTATAAAGAAGATGATCCATTCATGCTACAAGGACAAGGACAAGTCTTAGGATGGGAGCGCATGGGAGAAGTCCTCGGTTTATTTATTTATTTATTTTTGAAAACCGGTAGTATAATATCTTGCATGGTTCACGTGAAAACCATGCAAGCTCCTTACTCTTTTTTTTTGTTGTAAGTTAATTACGTGGCTGCAAGTGGGAGATCCTTAGGAAGCCTTAGGGGATGGGTTTTACCTTCCCTTAGTGACCATCACTCTTGTTGGTGATGAAAGTCAAGGGTGGGCCTGATGTGCAACCGGAGCACATCACGGACCACATCACGGCCACATACATGATCCCCACCAGCACGGGTGATTTTTCTAACTTAGTTGCTCATTTTACAGGTATCTTAGCCTCGGAAATGATGTGCCACGAGACTCGGGCCCAACGGACCGAGACTTTTATACTAACTTGGTTGTTCATTTTGTAGGGAACATAATCACGAAGAAACCCTCAGAGTTAGATCAAGACCGGCCGAGAACGTGCATCATGTGGCACTCTGAGTCAGACACCGAAGACCGCGCCAAGACCACCCACATCGGGCCAGCAGACACGGCGCCAGGCCGGAGAAACCATGCAGCGCGCGACGAGACAGACTGCACCCCGACAGTGCCCCGCGGGCCAGCTGACACGGCCCATGCCGAGTCCCATTAGGGGGCCCGGCCCCTCTTCAATAAGTGGCCGAGCGCCACATTTTCTTTCAACAAATAAAGACTTAGAAGAGTAAGAAGAGCAAGCCCAAGTCATGGAAAGACGAATTAAAAGGCCCGCGATTCAACAAGGCCGAGACCCATGGGACATGGAAGAAACCCACGGACACTTAGCGTTTTCAGCCGTGCCAAAATCTTATGGAAGGAGCCTTTTAGCAAGAAAATATCAATTAGAGAGATAAGGGGAGATTCACACACGGAAAATCCCATGATACTCGGAGATCCCGATCACCTCAGAAAATCCCAGGAATCACGGGATTCCCTTCCAGCGCGCCCGGCCGCGCCCGCTTCAGCAAACCCGACAGCTCCCACCTGTGCGCACCCAATCACGACCCAGCCGCGCCCTCTTCCGCTACAACGGTGACACGCTCCCCCGCACACCCTGACCCGGCTGCGTACCGACCACGATGACGTGCACATCCGAACACCCGGAGCACTTTTTACCGCCGTACGCGTTACCTCCTCCGGGTCACGCGCACACTCATCTTCCGACCACGGTGCGCCGCTCATCGTGACGGCACATCAACTTTGTATCAGAGCTAAAGTTCCTATTTTGATTGTAAAAATCCAATTTTTACATCATGGAACGCATGGTGACACGCAGCGGAGCCGTCCACGGAAACGCCAGTGACCATGCCACGACGAGCGAGCAATCGCTACACTCCGGACCTCCCGAACACGAGCCGAGCATCCAAGAGCAATTGGATGCTAATAATCAGCGGATGGAAGAGCTTTTTTTGGCCAACGAGCGCTTAATGCAATCAGTCCTCCAACGATAGGACACAATGACCAATCAACAAGCGCAACACCTGGCCGTGCCTCCACCCATGCGAAGACCCGGGAATGGAGATTTCCAAGCCCGACCACGTGATTCGGATGAGTCTGATGATGAGTACTTCCCGAACCATCACATTAATCGGGAAGATGAAAGGCGACTCCCGAAGATCACAATTCCCTCTTTCAACGGGACCGCCGACGGGAACACCTACCTTGAGTGGGTTGAAAAGGTTGATTCAATTTTTAACCTTTATAATTATTCCGAGCATCTCAAAGTTCAATTAGCATCTTTGGAATTTACGGACTATGCGGTACTTTGGTGGAGGTGCCACCGAGCACAACTCTGGCGCGAAAGGAAACTGGATGTCTCGACATGGGACACCATGAAGGAACATATGCGCGCCCGATTTTTGCCCAATTATTATCGGCAAGAGTTATTCTTGCAATTACAAGGGCTAAGGCAAGGTGGACGATCGGTCGAATAATATCTCACCGAGTTCGAGACTTTGCGGATCCGATGTGAATTGGAGGAGCCTAGTGAACAAATCATAGCCCGGTTCATTAAAGGACTCCAAAGGGATGTTGGGGATGTCGTGGAGTTACAAGCCCATGAATCATTTGAATCCCTTATTCAAATGGCCTTACGGGTGGAGAGACAAGTAAAGCGGAGAAACAAGGCCCCGGCCCAAAGACCGATTCCGAGAGCGCCCGCACCATATCACCCGACGCCCGCGACAGCGCCCGCGCCCACGCCTTGGGCCCCGAAGCCAATCCAACCCGTCAAGCCCCAAGAGGCCGTGAGCGAAGCATCCCGGACCCGAGAGATCCGATGTTTGAAATGTCTCGGCCGAGGACATATAGCGGCCCAATGTCCTAACCGAAGAGTCATGATGATCCTCGAAGACTCCGAAGAAATTGTGAGCGAGGATGAGACCGAGGGACCGCGAAAGACCCTAACCGAGCCCGACAAGGACCATGGCCCAACCGAGAATGACGACGACACGCGCAATGCCCAAGACGGGACTTGGCTCATGATCCGACGGGTCCTCTCGACCCAAACTCAACCGGAAGCCTACCAAAGGGAGAATCTTTTCCATAGTAGATGTTTGATCAAGGAAAAGGTTTGCTTTTTAATCATTGATGGAGGTAGTTGCACGAACGTAGCCTTCCGAGAACTAGTGGACAAGTTGTCCTTACCGACCACCGATCATCCGACACCATACAAATTGCGATGGATCACGGACAAGGAGGATGTCTGAGTGAGGAAGCGCACCCGGGTAGAATTTAGGATCGGCCACTACAAAGACACGGTGGTGTGTGATGTTGTACCAATGAACGCCACTCACCTTTTACTTGGCCTACCGTGGCAATTCGATTGGCATGTCATGCACGATGGGCGCACCAACCACTACACGTTCCACATGAATGGCCGAAGAGTCATTCTAGCTCCCATGACCCCGGACCAAGTGGCCAAGGATGAGGCCATCAAAAAGGAGGCCCGAGCCAAGGCAACCGTATTTATGGGCCGAAAGGAACTTGAACGATGCTTAGCCCGATGTGACCCAATAGTCATGTTGCTCCACCGAGACGAGGGCCAAGACGAAGGGCCCCTAATTCCGGACTTTATTAAGCCATTGCTTGACCGGTTCAAGGATGTTTTTCCGGAAGAACTTCCCTCGGGTTTACCTCCTCTCCGAGGGACTGAACACCAAATTGACCTCCAACCGGGAGCCACATTGTCTAATCGACCTCTGTGTCGATTAAACCTGGAAGAGAGCAAGGAGTTACAACGCCAAGTTCAAGAGCTCCTCGAGAAGAGGTACATCAAGGAATCCTTAAGTCCTTGCGCGGTACCGGCCCTTCTAGTGCCGAAGAAGGATGGCACACACCGAATGTACGTAGATAGCCGTGCCATCAACGACATCACCATCAAGTACCGATTCCCCATGCCTTGGCTTGATGAACTTTTGGATGAACTTAGCGGGGCTAAGATATTCTCCAGAGTGGATCTTAAGAGCAGATACCATCAAATCCGCATGGAAGAAGGCGATGAATGGAAGACGGCCTTCAAGACAAAGTACGGATTGTTCGAATGGCTTGTTATGCCATTCAGACTCACCAATGCCCCGAGCACGTTTATGAGGCTCATGAACCATGTCCTCCGGGCTTACCTTGGTAAGTTTATCATCGTTTATTTCGATGATATTCTAGTATATAGCATGGACATACCGAGCCATTTGGAGCATTTGGAACAACTCTTCATCACCTTGCGGCAATCCCGACTCTATGGTAACTGAGACAAGTGTGCGTTCGCCCAACGACGCATACACTTCCTCGGCTTTATATTATCTGAAGGTGGCGTAGAGGTAGACCATGAGAAGATCACGGCCATACGAGATTGGCCCACCCCGAAGGGAGTCACGGACGTAAGAATTTTCCACGGCCTAGATAATTTTTACCGACGCTTCATCAAGGGTTTTAGCACCATTGTGGCCCCTTTGACCGAGCTTACGAAAAAGGGGAAAGAATTCGAGTGGACCGAACCATGCCAAGAAAGTTTTGAGCACATCAAGAGGCGGCTTTGTGAAGCACCTATTCTTACACTTCCGTATTTCAACAAAGTATTCGAGGTAGAGTGTGATGCCTCAGGCATGGGCATAGGAGCGGTCTTAATGCAAGAAGGCCTGCCGATTGCCTACTTTAGCGAAAAACTCAAAGGTGCGACTTTAAATTATTCTACTTATGACAAGGAGTTATATTCGTTCATTAGGGCTATTGGTGTGTGGCAACATTATTTGTTGCCTCGGGAAATTTATTAAAAGTCAAGGAAAGCTCAATCGGAGGCATGCAAAGTGGATTGAGTTTTTGGAGAGGTATCCCTATATTATCAAGTATAAAAAGGGGGATACAAATGTTGTGGCCGATGCTTTGTCAAGACGAAGCATCCTATTCACCGAGATGAGGGTGAGATTCTTTGGTTTTGAATGGGTCAAGAAACTTTACCAAGAAGACCTTGATTTTAAGCCACATTTTGAGGCTTCCACGAAAGGGGAGTTATCGGGCTATCATATTGCCGATGGATACCTTATGCGTGGAGGACGATTATGCGTCCCGAGGGGAAGCATCCGTGAGTCTCTCATAACTGAGGCACATGGAGGTGGCCTTACGGGACATTTTGGCGAGAAGAAAACGTGGGAGATGCTTAAAGAGCATTTCTATTGGCCACGCTTATTCCGAGACGTCCACCACTTCGTGCAAAGGTGCATTGTGTGCAAGAAGGCCAAAAACCGAACTTTGGCTCAAGGTTTATACCTCCCTCTACCGGTGCCGGACCATCCGTGGCAAGCCGTGAGCATGGACTTCGTGGTAGGCCTTCCTCGGACAAGTAACCGAAAGGACTCGGTTATGGTGGTGGTGGACCGTTTCTCCAAAATGGCACACTTTATCACGTGTCACACCACCAACGATGCCACTTATATTGCGGACCTTTTCTTCAAAGAGGTCGTGAGGCTACACGGAGTGCCGCATTCCATTGTGTCCGATCGAGATGGGAAATTTATAAGCACATTTTGGAGGACTTTGTGGGCTAAGCTCGGGACTAAACTCTTATTTAGCTCAGCCTTTCACCCACAAACCGATGGGCAAACGGAAGTGGTCAATAGATCACTTGGAGCATTGTTAAGAAGTGTGGTCCGAAAGGGGACATCCACGTGGGAGACGAAATTGCCCTTTGTTGAATTCGCATATAACCAATGCAAGCACAACACCACGGGCATGACACCATTTGAAGTGGCCTACAGATTCAACCCGTCCACACCATCGGATTTTCTTCCATTGCCAAGCCGGGAACTTAACAATCCCGATGGACTACATAAGGCCGAGCTAGTCCGGAAGATGCATGAAAGGGTCAAAAAGACCATTGAGGGGAAGAATGAAAAATATGCATCCTCGGCCTACAAGAAAAGGAAAGAGAAGATCTTCCGAATAGGCGACCTTGTGTGGTTAAAAACTCGACACTTTAAGCACAAGCATGCCAAATTACTCCCAAGAGCCGAGGGACCCTTCCGAGTGGCCGAAAAAATTAACCCGAATGCTTACAAGATTATCCTTCCCGGAGAACCCGAAGTGCTAGTCACGGCCAATGTCCAGGATCTTTCACCATACTTAGACGAGGACATTCATAAAGAGGAGGACCCCGAGAGTGGAGATTTGGGGACAAATCCTCAAGTACCCCGGGAGGATGATGTGCCACGAGACTCGGGCCCAACGGACCGAGATTTTTATACTAACTTGGTTGTTCATTTTGTAGGGAACATAATCACGGAGAAACCCTCGGAGTTAGATCAAGACCGGCCGAGAACGTGCATCATGTGGCACCCCGAGTTGGACACCGAAGACCGCGCCAAGACTGCCCACATCGGGCCAGCAGACACGGCGCCAGGCAGGACAGATCGCGCCAAGGTCGCCCACACCGGGCCGGCAGCAGCGCACGACGAGACAGACCACGCCCAGACAGCGCCCCGCGGGCCAGCCGACACAGCCCACGCCGAGTCCCATTAAGGGGCTCGGCCCCTCTTCAATAAGTGGCTGAGTGCCACATTTCCTTTCAGCAAATAAAGACTTAGAAGAGTAAGAAGAGCAAGCCCAAGTCATGGAAAGACGAATTAAAAGGCCCGCGATTCAACAAGGCCGAGACCCATGGGACATGGAAGAAACCCACAGACACTTATTGTTTTCAGCCGTGCCAAAATCTTATGGAAGAAGCCTTTTAGCAAGAAAATATCAATTAGAGAGATAAGGGGAGATTCGCACACGGAAAATCCCATGATACTCGGAGATCCTGATCACCTCGGAAAATCCCAGGAATCACGGGATTCCCCTCCAGCGCGCCCGGCCGCGCCCGCTTCAGGAAACCCGACAGCGCCCACCTGTGCGCACCCAACGGCGACACGCTCCCCCGCACACCCGGACCCGGCTGCGTACCGACCACGATGACGTGCACATCCGAACACCCGGAGCACTTTTTACCGCCGTACGCGTTACCTCCTCCGGGTCAAGCGCACACTCATCTTCCGACCACGGTGCGCCGCTCATCGATTGACGGCACATCAGGAAACACCTTCCGAGCTTGATCGGGAACGGCCCAAGCACTCTGTTACTTGGTTCTCGGCCATTCACGGCCCTGACGCGCACACCGGGCCATGTCCGACCGTACCCGGACACGGTGCACCCGGCAGCCCGGCCCACGACGCAACCGAGGCTTCTGACCGAGATCCGCCCGGCGCCCAATGGGAGCCCCACGACTACGACCTGATGACCCTGGTCGTCGGCCCCGCCAAAGTCCACTAGGGCTTCGGCCCAGTGGAACACATGACCCCATGGATGAACGCACGGTCCAAACCCTTTGGATCGAGTGTTCAGCCATGGGCGCTATTTTTGGTCACGCTTAGGAGATTTCCTTTCAAGCAAGCATTTAGCCTTAGAAGAGGAAGGAAAGTCAGCCAAAGAGGAAGAGAACTCAACGCTCAAGCGAAAGCCCACGGAGGACCACCACGGCCGATCATTGACCGACCCACGGTCAAGCATCGGCCCACCTACGGCCCCATTCAAAGACTTAGCCAAATTCCATCAGCCAACTTACTTAAATCTTTAAGTATTTTGGTTATTTTGGTCAAGTAAAGGAAGAGGTTCATATTAGCTCGAGCATATCTTCGTGATGACCGTAGATCACTCATTGGACACACGAGCATGGCCGATCACCGAACCACCAGCGAACCACAAGGGATTTTCATGAACCAAATCTTTGAATCAGCTGTTGAATCATCAGAAGATCTTCAAGCAACAGCTTTGCTCAACAAACTCGCGGATCCCTTGAAGCTCGCCCATGCCCGACCGCCGGCTCGTCCCATTTAGACGTGCCCACACACACGCTCGAGTCATCATCGGGCCATCGAAGAACCAGACCGTGCGCTACATCAAGTTGACCACGGAGGAGACTTTAGAAGCCCTGGATCCAAATTGGCTCGAGCCAATCTCTCATTCATTCGGAGCTCCGCTCACCCAACGCACCCTCTAGGTCAACCTCGCGCACCACCGGTAAAAGCGTCAAACCCGACCGTGCTAATCCCGTTGAATCAAGCCTAAAGTCAACCGAAGGCTTCCAAAGCTAATCTAAGGCGTTCAAATCATCGAAGGGCTTAGCTTAACTTCTTAGCTTATCTTTAGTCGTTTTTATGTTTTTTCTATTTAAGTATAACACTTACACTATTTTCGATAGAGTGAATTTTTAGAGAAAAATTGTGCAAAGCACCTTCTTCCCGAAATGTTTGAAGCTCTCTCCGACGAATACTTCTCTGGTGAGTCACATCCGGCCGAGACCGTCAACCCTTTGCACGTACGTTCGGTGAGTCATATCCGAGTGCGGGCGAGGTCTACTGAGGAGAATACCTTGATTGCTCAGGTATTCAAATTGTCCATCCATCTACACCCAAAAACTCTAAAGAGTCCACCCACTCCACCGAGCGATCACCCTATCAAAGTGTAAGTGTTATACTTAAATAGCAAAAACGTAAAAATAACAAACTAAGAAAGATAAGCTAAGCCCTTCGATGACTTGAACACCTTGGATTAGCTTCGGAAGGCGTCGGTTGACTTTAGGTTTGGTTCAATAGGATTGGCACGGTCAGATTGGAGTCTTGACCGATGGTGATCGTGGTTGACCAAGAGGGTGCGTCGGGTGGGCGGAGCTCCGAACAAGTAAAAGATTGGCTCGAGCCAATCTGGATCTGGGGCTTCTAAAGTCTCCTCGGTGGTCAACATAATGTAGCACGCGGTCTGGTTCTTCGATTGTTCGATAATGACTCATGCATGTGCGTGGGCGCACCCGAATGGGCCGAACCGGAGGTTGTGCATATCCGAACATCAAGGGATCCATGAGGTTGTTGCGCAAAGTTGTTGCTTGAAGATCCTCTTATGATTCAATAGCTGATTCATGGATTTCATGGATGAAAATCCCTTGTGGTTCGCCGGTGGCTCGGTGATCAGTTATGTACGCGCGCCCGGTGGAAGATCTTCGGACATCGAAGAGATATGTCTGTGCTAATTTGAACCTCGTCTTTTCCTTGACCTAATAACCAAAATACTTAAGGATTTAAGTAAAGTGGCCGATAGGATTTGGTCAAGGTCTTCTAGTGGGCCGAAGGTGGGCCAAGGCTTGACCGAGGGTCAGTCAATGTTCGGCCGAGGTGGTCCTTTGTGGGCCTTCGCTTATGTAATGAGCTCTCCTCTTCTTGGGCTGACTTCTCTTTCTTTTCTAAGACTAAATGTTGGTTGAAAAGAAATAAACTAAGTGTGACCAAAAATAGGGCCCATGATTGAACACTCGATCCATAGGATTTGGACCGTGCGTTCTCCCATGTCGGTCACTTAGTGTAACACCCGTTTTTTTTTTTTTTTTTAAAACACATACTAACTTTTCACAATTAAGATAAACTCGTCAATTTGAAATCCTTGAGATAAAATACAGCGGAAGACTTTCCTTTAACTTCATCAAAATCAATTACATTCGAAATAAGTAATCCAAAACATACTTATACTTTAACATTAAACCAAGTTATTACAAAACAGTTATAAACTAAACATAATATTATACATTAGTTTTTAAACAAAACATTTTCCATTTACATGAGCCACCCACCGGTCAAAATCGCACTAACAGCCACAAACTTCAACGATGGACGTACTTCACCACCTCGAGCATCTATCAGCGGTAAGTAAAACCCACGGTATTTGTTTCATCACCTACATTACAAAGTTAATTTAATGAGCCTAACGCTCAGTAAGTTAATCCATAATAATGCAACATTTATGAGACCTTTATGCGTATGCTATTTCATAAAAACAATGAAATTTCAGTATCGTTCGTTTCTTTTCTTTTTCTTTCACTTAACAGTCCAGTTAATGTGGGTAATACCGTCTAGGGAAGAGAAGGCACCATTTGGTCCAACCTCTTGGGACAGCCAACTCAACCCCGCCCAACATATAACTATTTACGTACATTTCATTTCATTTCATTTCCTTCATTATATGATCGTTGAAGGTACCACGAGAGAGAGTAGACACCATTTGGCCTCCCTCGAGGCAGTCTAACTCGAGCTCCTCCTTCAACGACCCGTTGCATTTTATCATGAAAATCATGCATGTAAATCATTTTCGTATTTTTCTTAAACCATGATGCATGAACAATTAGAATGCATGAACATGTATGCATGCAATAAAATATTCAATTCAAACATTGCAAGCATTCTAAACATGCATCTTAATTCTAACACCAATCATCAATCAATCATCAAACAAGGCACTCAAACATATCCTCAAATAAATTGAGGTCGGTGTATTGTGCATTACACCCCAAACAATCCAGCATATTTCAAATCATAAATCCTAATCTTTGTAATGTAGTCCCCTTAGGGCCAATCACATGCAACATTAACTTACTTGAGCAGCTAGCTTGTAATAATCCCCTTGAGCCCCTTTTTAATCCAATTGATGACCTAAACATGTAGATCATTCAAAGATCAGGAGTCCGGTAAAGTTACCTGTTTTACAGCATAAAGTTATTGTCATAACTCACTATCCACTTATCCATTTGACTCGATTCTAGTGGCATTGAATCACTCAAGGTGTCTATTACATTTCATTAGAAGACCATAATTTCAATGGAGCTTCATAACTTGATGCATAACGCATAATTCCAAAACCGGTTCTAACACTCCTGATTTTCAACTCTTGTTTTCTATCCCAACTTCAAACAACCATAACTTCTTCTATAAGGATCCATTCGTGATGATCAAGGTGTCAACGTGTTCCTTAAAGAGTCTACTATAACTTCTTAGAAGACATCAAATTCATAAAACTAACGTAGCATGAAGTATCGACCGTTTTCCTGACAAGGGTCGACCGCTGTTTGATAAAACAGAGAGCATGCAATTCTGGAACTCCAGAATCGGTCGACATATCCTATAGGTGTCGACATAAGTTAGCATATTGTGTCGACCGCTTGTTCATGCGGTCGACCGAAGCATTTACAGAGACTGATTTTATGTCGACCGGTCGATAATATGTCGACCGGTTCTCGCCCAGTTTTCGTCCTCTAACTTGTAATATCCATAACTTTGTCTACAAAGCTCCGATTTGAGTGATTCAAACTGCTATAGATTACTCTAAAGGTCTACCATAACTCTTATGAAGGACACAAACTCCATTTCGTATCAGGATTCGACCAAAACTCTAAAACTCTAACATTGTACGTAATTTACTGATTTGAAAACACTCAACACGAAATCATTCATTTCTTAACCACCAATTCAACCAATACCATCATTTTTATCATTATTGAACCTACAAGAACTTTAAAGGATAGGAAAATTACCTTGAGCTTCAGCCTCCACGAAATAACTAAGCTCTCCACTTCACTTCTCTTGAAGTCACTCTCTTTTTCCCTAACAAAACTTCCTTTCTATCTCACAAAACTTCTTTTCTTTCTCAAGCTCTCTCCTCCTTGAGTTAGAGCACGAAAGCTAGAGAGAAAAGGGGGAAGAAATCGTGGATGGAAGTAAGAGTGGCAACCCATGCCTCTTTTATGTCATTTATTAAATAAAATCAATCTTCCTCCTACATCCACCAATAACATTTCTCCAAGTTTTTTGGCTGCCCATGCCTTAAACTTTCGTAATTAAACCATATTAAAGTGTCTTTCACGTCCATTCATCAGATTTCTCCACGTTTCAGTTGACTTTTCAACAGCATGGATGCTTATGCCGACCGCTCGTTCGTTATGTCGACCGAACTTGTTTCCCGAGAGTAACTTATGTCGACCGCTCGTTCGTTATGTCGATCGAAATTGTTTCCCGAGACTAACTTATGTCGACCGCTCGTTCGTTATGTCGACCGAACTTGTTTTTGTGTCGACCCCTACAAAAATCCTGGGGTCGACATAAACGCTTTACCGTGTCCATACACTGACTTGAGATGCCCATAACGTTTTCTACATAACTCTGAATCGAGTGATTCTAACGACTACAAATCATTCTAAGAGTCTACTTTAACTCTTATGAAGGTCATAAACTCTAATTCGTGATATAATTTGACCTAACAACCAAAACAAAAATGGACTTCAAATAAACACTTTTCATTTAAAAGTCTAATTTCTCAAAATAATAATGAGGGTTGTTACATTCTACCCTCCTAAATAAAATTTTGTCCTCAAAATTTAGATGTCAAAGAGTTCCGGATACTTTTTCATCATGTCTTGTTGTCTTTCCCACGTGGCTTCCTCTATAGTATGGTTTTTCCATAGGACTTTGACCAAAGGGATTTGTTTGTTTCTCAATTCTTTTGTTTTTGAATCTAAGATCCTTACAGGTTTTTCTTCATATGTCAAAGTAGGCTCGATGTCGATACTTCTATCTTCCATCATATGAGTAGTATCTCGTACACATTTCCTTAACATTGAAATGTGAAAGACGTTGTTGATTCCAGCCATAGCTGATGGCAATTTCAACATGTAAGCTGTTTTACCAAACTTCTTTATAATAGGGTAAGGCCCAATAAATCATGGATTAAGTTTTCCCTTCTTTCCAAACCGCATCACTCCTTTAAAAGGCGAAATCTTTAAGAATACCTCATCACCTTCTTCAAATTCTAGTTCTCTTCGCCTTTGGTCTGCATAATGTTTCTGTCGGTTTTGAGCTACTTTGATTCTTTCTCGAATAACTTTCACTTGATCTGCGGTTTGTTGCAAAATTTCTGGTCCATACAACCTTGCTTCCCCAACTTCATCCCAATACAGTGGAGATCGGCATTTTCGCCCATACAATGCCTCATACGGGGCCATACCAATTGTTGATTGGTAGCTATTATTATATGCAAACTCCACTAACGGTAATATTTTACTCCATGTAGTTTGGAAATCCAACACACATGCTCGTAACATATCTTCTAATATTTGAATTGTTCTTTCGGTTTGACCGTCAGTTTGGGGATGAAAAGCCGTGCTAAAAGACAATGTAGTCCCCATTGCCGTATGTAAACTTTTCCAAAATTTTGAAGTAAATCTTGGATCACGATCTGATACTATCGATGCTGGAATTCCATGCAGTCTTATAATCTCTTGAACATATAGTTCAGCATACTGATCCATAGAAAAATTCTTTCTAACAGGTAAGAAATGGGCTGACTTTGTCAATCTATCANACAGGTAAGAAATGGGCTGACTTTGTCAATCTATCAACAACTACCCAAATGGCATCATGCCCCTTTGTCGTTTTCGATAATCCCACAACAAAGTCCATTGTTATATGATCCCATTTCCATTCTGGGATTGGTAAAGATTGAAGCGCTCCTGGAGGCCTTTGATGTTCAGCTTTAACTTCTTGACACGTGACACAAAATTTCACATGTTTTGCTACGTCCTCCTTCATATTTGGCCACCAGAAGTGCTGTTTTAAATCTTGATACATTTTAGTGCTTCCCGGATGCACCGAAAAGGTAGAAGAATGGGCTTCCGACAATATTTTCTTCCGTAATTCTTGCTTTTCCGGAATATACCATCTATCTTTGAACTTCAGAACACCATCATTCGAACACTTAAAGTCAGAAGAAATTGGCTTTTTGCCCAATTTATCTTGGTTATATTTTGGATCTTCCAATTGAGCTTCCTTGATTTCATCCATAAGAGTTGGCTTCAACGATAATGCTGCAAGCATACAACTCAAATTTGACACTACTTCTAAGCCAGACTTTTGAATTTCAGATTGAAGCGTTGTAGACATTGTCAATTGGACTGGTTTGAACTTCCTACTCAATGCATCAGCTACTACATTAGCTTTGCCAGGGTGGTATTTGATTTCAATCTCATAATCTTTTACGAATTCGAGCCACCTTCGTTGCCTCATGTTCAGATCTTTTTGGGTAAATAAATACTTCAGACTCTTATGGTCTGAAAATATCTCGCATTGTTGTCCATATAAATAGTGCCTCCATATTTTTAATGCGAAAACAACTGCAGCTAATTCTAAATCATGAGTAGGATAATTTTGCTCGTACCCTTTTAATTGCCTTGATGCGTAAGCGATCACTTTTCCCTCTTGCATCAATACACAACCTAACCCAATTTTGGAAGCGTCACAATAAATTGTGAATTTTCCGTCCTCAGTTGGAACTGTCAAAATTGGAGTTGATGTCAATTTTTGTTTCAAGTCCTGGAAACTTCTATCGCATTTATCTGACCACCAAAACTTCTTGTTTTTCTTCGTCAATTGGGTCAAAGGGATCGCTATCTTTGAAAATCCTTCAATGAATCTTCGATAGTATCCAGCTAACCCAAGAAAACTACGTACCTCAGTAATATTCCTTGGCTGTGGCCAGTCCATTACTGCTTGGACTTTTGATGGATCAACAGCAATACCGTCCTTGGATACTACATGTCCAAGAAAATTAACTATATTAAGCCAGAATTCACATTTAGAAAACTTAGCATATAAGACATGTCGTCTTAAAGTTAATAATACTGCCTTCAGATGTTCCATATGCTCTTCCTCTGTTTGAGAATATATGAGAATATCGTCGATAAACACAATTACGAATTTATCTAAATACTCTTGGAATACGCGATTCATTAGATCCATAAAGGCAGCAGGAGCATTGGTCAATCCAAAAGACATTACCAAAAACTCGTAGTGTCCATAACGAGTTCTAAATGCTGTTTTCAGGATATCTTCCACCTTGACCTTCAATTGGTAGTACCCTGATATTAGATCGATCTTTGAGAACACCCGTGCGCCTTGGAGTTGGTCAAATAAATCATCAATCCTTGGAAGTGGATACTTGTTCCTGATCGTCAATTTATTTAATTCTCTGTAGTCAATACATATCCTCAGCGATCCATCTTTCTTCTTAACAAATAACACTGGAGCTCCCCATGGCGAGAAACTTGGACGTATAAAGCCCTTGTGTACTAATTCCTCCAATTGTGCCTTCAATTCTTTTAATTCTACAGGCGCCATTCTATAAAGATTCTTTGATACTGGTTCTGCTCCTGGATATAGATCAA
>QAOC01002645.1:0-29474 GCA_003255005.1 Begonia fuchsioides
TCGAGAAGTTAGTTATTTGCATTACATCTGAAACAACTATATTTGATCCTATCTTATTTTTTATTTCTACTATCTTTGTCGTGTCTTATTGGTTAATCCGTGTTCATCTTTGTTCAATTCAATTATAAATATCCTTCACTATTTTTTCTTCTTCTAATTGATAGTTTGGTTTTGACGTGAAAAAGCTCTTTGTTAGGTTGTTCAACTCTTGACATAATTAGAGCAAGTGAGGGGAAAAAGGCAAGAGATGTGAGATTATTAGAGGATAAAAGCCAACTGACAAGTGTGAAACACGAGTGGCAAATTGGAGTGAAAAACTTATCCGAGCGAAACACATGAGGGAGTGTAGTGAAGTCCATCTTATTACATTTTTTTTCTTTAACATTTTCTTGCAGGTTTAACTTCTTACAAATGTCAAACTCTGACAACGGTGTCACATCATAATCCAATGACAGCCTTCAATTTAACGTCTTGATGGGTGAAGTGAGAAAACTAATGAAATGTCAGTTTGACCGTCTCAATGAGCGGTTGAATAACGTTGAAAATGCTCAACAACAACATCGACAACCAAACAATCGAAATAGAAATCATCCCCGAAGAGGAAGGTATGAATCTGTAGATAATACTCTTGATAGTGAAAATGACGTATCAGATTATGATATTCGGAGGAATCGAAGAAATTCTAGAGAAGTCCATAACCGGACAGATGATAGCTTGGACAACATTAAGATGCAATTCCATCTTTCAAAGGAAAGAATGATCCGAATATATATTTTGAGTGAGAAAAGAAGGTTGAATTAATCTTTGATTGCCACAACTATTTAGAAGCAAAAACACTAAAACTCGCTGCTATTGAGTTTTTTGATTATGCTATTACTTGGTGGGATCAACTAACCTTAAGCAGGAGAAGAAATAAGGAGAGAACTATTGATACGTGAGACGATATGAAATCTGCAATGAGGATAAGATTTGTACCAAGTAGATATTATCGAGATATTATGGCAACGCCTGCATAAACTTAAGCAAGGTACAAAGAGCGTAGAAGAATACTTCCAAGAAATGGAGATAACCATGATTATAGCAAATATAGAAGAAGACAGAGAAGCCACCTAGATTTCTGGAAGGACTCAATCCATAAATACAAGATAAGATCAAGCTGAAACATTACGTGGAAATGGAAGATATGTTGCACATGACAGTTAAAATAGAACAACAACTGAAAAGAAAGAGTGGCAACCGTTCTTCTTTGGGCAACAGTTTTTCTAGCTGGAAGCCTAATTACACGAAAAGAGAAGACAAACAGATTGTCAAACAAGTCAAGATAAAAAAGTTGGAACACCTAGTCCGGGAACCCAAGGTAAATTTGATCCATCTACATCTCGAAATCGTGATATCAAATGTTTTAAATGTCAGGGAAGGGGTCACATATCTAGCCAATGCCCTAACAAGAGGGTTATGGTAATACGAGATAATGGAGAAATCAAGACGGATGGTGACTCCGAAATTGATAGCATTGACGAATTTGAAGAGGAGTATGCTGTAGAAGGAGAGTTACTAGTTACACGGAGAGCTTTAAATGCTCAACCGAAAGTAGTTGATGATGGAGTACAACGAGCAAACCTCTTTCACACTAGATGCATGTTCAAAATAAGTTGTGTAGTATTATCCACAATGAAGCATCTGCGACCGTATAAGTTGTAATGGTTCAACCAAAGTCAGGAAGTTAAAGTCAACAAACAAGTGTTTATCACTTTTTGTATAGGCAAGTACGAGGATGAAGTATTATGTGACGTTGTACCTATGAAAGTTGACCACATTCTACTTGGGCGTCCTTGGAAATATGATCGACGATTGACGCATGAGGGGTACACAAATAAGTACTCATTTACATTCAACAAGAGGCCGATTAACCTTGTTCCTATGTCGCCAAGGGAAGTATATGAAGATTAGCTCAGACTTCAACAAAATTATCAATAAAAGAAATCAGGCGAAAAAGAACAAAAGAGAGAAAAAGACCGTGAAAAAAAAAAGATTGAGAGATAAGAAGAAGAGAAGAAAGAAAAAAAAAAGAAAGGAAAGAAGAAAAAGAGAGAGAGGTTGAAAAAATAAATTTTTTCATAAAAGGGAGTAAAGTTAGTAGAGCGCACTCCGAGGGACAGTCCATGATACTCTTATTGCACAAGCACACTACGATGTTTATTAACACTTCTAATCATGTTGTACCTAGTGTTGTCCAATCTCTTTTACAGGATTTTCAAGACATCGTAACAGAAGAATTACCGCTGATTCGTGGCATCGAACATTAAATCGACTTGGTGCTAGGAGCTACGTTGCCTAACCGAACTGCTTATCGTAGCAGCCTCGAAGAGAGGAAAGAGCTCCAACGATAGGTAGATGAACTTTTGGCTAAATGCTACATTAGGGAGAGCCTCCTCAGCGTTGTGCAATTCTTGTTTTGCTAGTTCCAAAGAAAGGAGAAGAATCAAAGATGTGCGTTGATAGTACAGCTATCAATAATACCATGGTAAAATATTGCTTCCTTATTCATCGTTTAGATGATATGCTAGATGAATTGCATGATGCATGCTTATTTTCAAAAATTGACTTGAAAAGTGGTTACCACCAAATTCGAATGAAAGAAGACGATGAGTGGAAAACTGCATTCAAAACAAAGCATGAATTATACAAGTGGTTAGTTATGCCATTTGGCTTGACAAACGCTCCTAGTACTTTCATGAGGTTGATGAATCATGTCATACGTCCATTCATAGGTAAATTTGTTGTAGTATATTTTGATGATATATTAATTTATAACAATAGTATAAATGATCATATCTTACACTTGAAAAAAGTATTTCTAGTCCTTAGGAAAGAAAAATTATATGCTAACAAGAACAAGTGCACTTTTTGCACAGATCATGTTGTGTTTTTGGCTTTTGTTGTTAGTCACTAAGGAGTACAGGTTGATCAAGAAAAAAATTTGGCGATTCAAGAGTGGCCGACAACAACAAATGCCAACCAAATACGTAGCTTTCATGGACTTGCGGGTTTTTATTGTCATTTTGTTAAAGATTTCAGCACCATTGTTGCACCACTCATCGAGGTGATAAAAAAAGAATGTGGTGTTTAAGTGGAGAAAAGTGCAGGAAGAAACATTCCAAAAGATTAAAGAGAGGCTAGCAAATCCACCTTTATTTGCTTTACCTAAGTTTGACAAACCATTTGAAGTTGAGTGCGATGCTTCAGGTGTGGGGATTGGAGCTGTTCTAATGCAAGATCACCGTCCAATTGCATATTTCAGTGAGAAGTTGGGAGGAGCGACACTCAACTATCCCACATACGACAAGGAACTCTACGCTTTGGTTAGAGCATTGGAAACATGGCAACATTACTTATTGGCATGAGAGTTCTTCATTCGCACAAATCATGAGTCCCTCAAATTTCTTAAAAACCAACACAAGCTCAACAAACGACATGCCAGATGGATAAAATTTATAGAGTCGTTTCCCTACGTCATCCATTACAAGAAAGATAAGAAGAATGTGGTCACTGATGCCCTTTCTCGTAAGTATGTTCTTATCTCTTCCTTAGGAGCTAAACTAATTGGATTTGAGTTTATAAAAGATACATACCCTGATGATAATGATTTTGGAGAACTATATAGGGTTTGTGAAAAACTAATTCTATGGAATACTGCAAACATGATGGTTTTCTTTTCAAGAAAGATAAATTATGTGTTCCTAATTGTTCGATTAGAGAACTTTTACTGAGGGAAGCACACAGAGGAGGTCTTATGGGGCATTTTGTGATCGCAAAGACCTTATGTGTCATCCAAGAACACACATATAAAAAAGGATGTCAAAAGGATTTGTAACAAATGTGTTACGTATAAACAAGCGAAGTCTATAATCCAACCCAATGGCTTGTACATGCCGCTGCCCATCCCTAACGCTCCATGGATAGATATTTCAATGGATTTCGTACTAGGTTTGCCTCCAAGTAAGAGAAGTAATGATTCAATTTTTGTTTTGGTGGACAGATTTTCTAAAATGTCACATTTTATTCCGTGTCACAAATTTGATGATACGACCCATGTTGCTTATTTGTTTTTTCGAGAAATTGTTATGATGCATGAGATTCCTAAAACCATCGTATGTGATAGAGATGCAAAATTTTTGAGTTATTTCTGGAAAACATTATGGGGTAAATTAGGTACCAAACTTCTATTCTCCACCACTTGTCACCCACAATCTGATGGACAAACAGAAGTTGTAAATATGACCTTATCAGCATTACTACGATTTATCATAAAGACAAATATTAAGAGTTGGGAAGAGTGTTTACCACATGCTGAATTTGCTTATAATCGCTCAGTTCATTCATCTACTAAGTTTACACTTTTTGAAATCTTATATGATTTTAATCCACTAACTCCACTGGATTTATCTCATTTACCTGTTTCTCAGCGTGTTTGTTTAGATGGAAACAAAAATGCAGAACTTGTTAAAAAACTTCATGAGATTGTAAGGCAAAATATTGAGAAATGAACTGAAAAATACATGAACACGCCAACAAGGGACGACGAATTGTCACTTTTGAACCAGGAGATTGGGTGCGGTTACATTTACGCAAGGAACGATTTCCAACCAAAAGAAAATCTAAACTACTACCACGTGGAGATGACCCTTTTCAAATTCTCGAGAGCATAAATGACAATGCTTACCTTTTAGATCTTCCATGTGACTATAATGTTAGCGCCACATTTAATGTTTTTCAATTATCTCCTTTTGATGCAGAAGATGATTTTAAGACAAATTTTTTAAAGAATGAGGGAATGATGAGGACATCACGAAGAGTAAAGGAAAAGAATTAAATGCAATCGGCGCAAGCATGGATGGAAAGATGGCACAAGATCGAGCAAAGAAGTTCAGTGAAAAACTAAACATATATATCCAAGAACTTCTCAATTGTGTGGCGTTATTGTTCCCGACAATATCAAAGCTAAATGCATAACATGCATTCAAGTGCACATGAGACAAGACTACATTTTATAGATTAGACTATTATGTACTTACCTTATGTATCATAATAGATTATTTATAATCTATGTTGCATGTCATATAAAAAGTAGGTGAGTAAGTATGTTTGAAAGTTGATAAAAAAGTGAGTGAGAAAGTGGGTGATAAAGTGGTTGAGGTTGGAGAAAGAGAAATAAGGTGATAAATGAGTCCTATAAATATGTACTATATTTATCATTTAAAATCAAGTTGAGTTTTGTGAATCATATTGTGAGAGAACTTCTTTTCAACGTGTTGTTCGGTCTGTCATTGTAAGTCCATCAGCGTCGTTTCTGACTTATCAAACAGAATCTCTTCGTTTGTGGCGTCTTTCCTATTCAAAATTCTTAGTCGCGTTATTGTTTCAGGTCTTATGCTCTTTCTAAGCTAAGGTTCAAACGTCCGTCGATTTCGGGTCAAGGTTCAATTTCTATCTTTATTTTGTTTTATATTCCGAATTCGATCACTGATCATTCATATAAGTTAAGATCATATCAATATAGTTTTATTCAGGTAATTCCACAAATAACGCCATGTTTTTATCGAAAAATGAATGTTGTTTTTGTTAAAAAAAAAAGTTCAAATGCAAGTTTATGCGGTTGACTTAGCAGCTATGCGAGGATACAAACATTTGATGGATGAGCTTGAGAACATATTCTGACATTAAAGGAGAGCTTCTTCCACAAGACAAGTGGGCAGTGGTCTTCACCGATCACGAGAATGACATGGTGCTCTTGGAGCACGATCCATGGCCCTAATTGATTACATGCATTTCGTCACAATCTAACCCTGTTCTTGATATTGTTGCTTCAAAATTTTCGAGAATTCTTTAAAATGGTAAGAAAAATGCACATATTTTCTAAGAAAGAAGTGAAGAAGATGGGTTCGAAACTGGAGCCTCCTCCGCTATCGGCGACATCATCGCTAGAATGCTCTATTTTCAGTGGCCATCTCCTCTTGTGTTTCTTTTTTGTTGAAACCAAAGACTCTTACACTTTATATTAACTTTAGTCCCGATCATAACGAGATTACCAACTTGATCAAAGCTGGTTAGAATCAAATAGAAGTCAGGTACCAATGAAGTTGAAACTTTCCAACGTTTTGGTTTGTCTTTGATGTCTAGATTAATATTCCTACAAATATTCCTATATTTTTTTGTGACTTAGTTTTATATATTGTTGGTGTTTGCCTCCTCAATTGGTGAATATTAGCCATCATTATTTATCTTGAAAAAATAACAATGATTAATAAGTAAGCCATCCTAAACACAAATTAATTTCAAATATATTATTTAAATTACTGTAAATATACAGAGACAGAGACAGTAGTAACTTATATTCTAAAGTACGAAGTTGTCGGTAGCATAGCATTGGACACAAAACAAAACTTATATCTTTAGTTTCTGAAATTAAAATTGTATTTTAAAAATATTTATCAAAACCAAGAAACAAAACAAACTTAATTGAGAAATTTGACTGTGTATGGATGGCACATGGCAGAAAGGACGAGTGTTGGAGTCCAAAAAGTGTGTCGATTATTGGAATTGACCCATGAAAACGACGTCGCTTTGGACTGACCCCTGAAAACGACGTCGCTCTGGCATCCTATGCATGCATCACAACTTGGTTATTACTGTTTTAATTTATTAAAAAAAGATGTTCGACTGAGGCTCAGAAGATCCAGTTTTTGATGTCGGTGAGCAAAAACGCTTAAAATTGAGACAAAAGCGGTTTTGGTCATCTTGAGTTGTTTTGCAAAACCGGTTTTGGAAGACCATCATGCAATTCTGGTCGAGATTTGTGCGCCAAATCATCCTCGTAGTCATAGCTGGACACAATTACTTGTTCAATAATGGAAAACACCCGCGTCTAGATTTAATCACTTTGTTGAAATTTCAAATCTATTGTAGACTCATTGCTAAAAAGCAACCTAATTGCAAATATAAAAAGAAATTCGACAATCTAAATGAGTTTCTCTTCCTTGACAAATCATATTGCTCGAGAGAGAAGATTAGAAACAACTCATATATTAATTTTTTCTTAACCAGGGTCAAAACATTTGAGCATAGTTCAAAAATAAAATTTGATGAAATTTGATCCAATGTACATAATACACCGGAGACTCTAGAGTTGCAATGACTCACATCTTATTCTTTTTATTTTAGTCAAATGTAACGAGGAGTGTGAGGTGTTAGCAATGGTCATCTTCGTGTTTAGGGGTTTAGACAAATAACACGTACCTTTTTTTTTTGCGATCATTTGCATAGAGCATATAATTCTGATTAGTAATTTTAGTCGAATTAGACAATTCCCAATATTCATCCACTACATCGTCCATAATTGTGGGCAAAAAGAAGAAGTAAAAATGTGTTTTGGGAGGCAGGCTTCTGTTTCTGCTTAATAGATCAACGCTGGTTTCAATTGAATGAATGGATTTCCTCATAGTACTTTTAGAAGTAAGTTGCCAATTCAACTGGTGTTGGGCTCCATCTATATTTGGACAGTTTATAAATTAGGGTTTTTTTTTATATAGAAATATACTAGGTGAGAAATAAGGAGAGTGGAGAAAAATGGATTTTTCTTTGCATCTATCAAAATTCAATCATGGGATCGATCTGCAATTTTAACACTAAGTTCAAGACAAACAAAGATACATTATGAACGATGAATATCGTTTTTTATTGTTTCTAACACTAACTTTATATTCTCTTTATTTCTTGTTGCATTTATTATTTTTCATATAGTTGAGATTTGATCAAGTGACCTCGAGTCTCGAAGCTTTTTATTTTTATTTTATGAAGATTTTCTATGCTAAAATTTGATCTTATAATCCTATTTAATTGTTCGATGATTTTTTTTTCTTAATTGCTATTGAATAACTTGATTTCCATATTTGATGAGAAAAATAGAAAAATATGGTGTTCATTTGACGTGCTGTGCTATGGCATTATCGATAGTAATTGTTGACATTGAAAGCTTTCTCTTATTTCCAACAACTCGGCTCTTCACCGAAATCATAAATGTAAGATTAGGACGTTGTGAGCCGCACCTTGCTTGCGATCGGTCGGTGGAGTTTAGATCGTCGTTTTTAATTATAGTGCTTAATTTCTGAAATATGAGGGCGAATTTTTTATCCTTTAGCCAGTTTTAAATATTTGCCTCAAAGAGATTATTTATCTTTTTTTTTTTACAATAATTCACGTAGAAAAATTAGAGCACCTAGTAAACATTTCAACGTCAAGAGCTGACAGAAAATAGAGGCTCTATGCTATCCCGTCCCGTCGTCCCTATCACATGTTTCTGAATCTCGATCCTAAATTATATCTTTTCAGAAGCTCTGAACTACCCCATTTCTCAGAAAAAAACGAAGGAGAGAGAGATGAGAGACGAGGCAGCGGAGCCATATCCACGTTCAGCCCCACTCAAATTCCGGCTGCCTTTGCTCCAAACACTGCTGCAATCACCTCAGCCGTCAGGATTGCAATCGCCTCCGCTCCAGGCCTCAGTTTCGGTCCCATTTCGCTGGGAAGATGAACCCGGAAAGCCCAGATTCTCCAGCACCACTCTCTTTCCTCACAAAACCCTGGACCTGCCGCCCAGGCTTCTCCTCCTCAACGCCAAGACCTCTAAATTGGATGCTTCTCTACTGGGCAGGGACCAAGGTTTGCTCGGAAAAGACTTTCATGGCAATGCCCATCGTTTCAGTCCGCAGAAAGGGCAGCTTGGCGACATGGTTCTAAGAAAACGAGAGCTCAAACTGAGAGGGTGGCTCGGTTTCTCGGGAAGAAGGCCTTCCAAAATCAAAAGAGACGTAAATACTGATCTGAAGATCAAAGGACACGGAAAATTTTCAACTCTCTCTCATCTCGATTCTCGCATTTTGGTTAGTGAAATTCTTCATTTTTATCTTACAATCTCGACTCTTCTTATCGATAATCATTAACCACTGACAAAACATGCTGTTATTTATTTATTTTTTTTGTGACGGCATTGCAGGGGGCTATTTACAATGGTTTGAAGCAGATCGTATCGTGGGGGAAGCGAAAGTAAGACGAAACTGAGGCTAGTTTTTTCTTTTCTGAAAAGTAGTGTCTTAAGCTCTGTAAAATTGGCGGCTGTGAATTGTAAGAATAACGGAGCTCTTTTAAGTATCCAACAAGAACAATTGTAAATCAAAAGCCACTCGATCTTCAACGAAAGAAGAAGAAATATTAATGGAGGTTTGGATCAGGATCTGAAATTCCCAAAGACAGGCCACTTATTTCTTCCTTCTTTCTTTGTCCCTCGAGAGTTGGAATCGAGCAGATTCATCAGAGATTTTTCTTTCCTACCGCGGGATCTCCCAGCCTCCTTCAAAAGCTCGCCCAGCCTTCTCTTCTCATCTTCAACCTCTGGATTCGCAGTTCCAAGGTTTTCTTCCCTCACTTTCAAGATGAATTCCAGAATCTCTATTGCAACTCCTGCTCTGCGGCAAAATTAAGCAAATCGCGCATCGTCTAAACTCAGTGAATCAAAGAAGAGGCGAGTTTGAATCAAGAAGCTTACCTTCCCAGGGCGTCATAAGCTGCAGCGAGATTGCTGTAAACTCCGAGAGTATCCAAATGGAAAGGGCCACATTCCTGCTCAAGAACTCTTCTTGCTTCTTCAAAGTACTTCGCGGCCTCCTCGATTTTGTAAAGCTGCACAGAGGCCAATCCAATCTGGTTCAAAACGAGTCCAAAAAAAGCAGATTTCCTCTCCCCGCTCTCACCCAGCTTGGCCATGGCGTTCCGGAAACAGCTTCTAGCCTCGCCGTACCTCCCAATCATGTAAAGCATCAACCCCAACTGCGCTTCTATTCCTCCAACCGCGCAACTCTGTCTATGGCTGTCTTCCATTATCGTCATCGCCTTCCGCAGTAGCCTCAGCGCCTCCTCCGGTGCACTCAAGGCCAGCAAGATTGCAGAGATTTCTGTTAACCCGCTTGAGATTTCCCCCGGCGAGGCTTCCGATCCTGGTTTTTCGTATACCCGGAGTGCATTCTCGCAGTAGGATTTAGATTCTCTTAATTTTCCTGTCTTGTAATAGAGATCGGCGAGCCTAACATAGACCGACGCCACTAGAACGTGATTCTCGCCCTTTGTGGATTTGAATACGGTGAGCGCTTTCTGGTAGGCGAAGACTGCCTCGTCGAGTCGGCAGAGTGAAGAGTAGATGTCTCCAATGCTGATATCAATGGCGGCAATCTCGTTGTCTTGGCCGTTCGCAATCATAGCCATGCTTGCGAGGACGAGATGCTCGAGAGCCGACTCGTAATCGCCCTTTGCCTCGCAAATGAGAGCCATAAGACGCCTGTCCGCTGCCTCTTCCAGCGACGCCGGGGCGCTGTGCTGTCTGTGAATCTCAAGACTCTTCCTGCAGTACTTCTCTGCTTCATCGAAATGCAGGGCTTGAACATGGGCCTCCGCCAAATACCTTCCGCGTCAAAATTCCATATACGATTTTCCCAATAAATTGAGTAAGAAATTCAAGTTTTTAGACATGGCTATGAGAAGGGAAACCGAATATGGTCAGTTTAGTTATAGTGTATCGTAGAGCTTACCGGCAAGTCTCTGATACTCTCGGGTCAGATTCGCCCAGACTCTCCATCTGGATATTCAGACCCGATTCATAACACGAAATGGACCTGTCGAGAAGACCAAGCATTGATAATGTATCGCCGAGCTGCATGTACCCGGAAAATTTTGCAAGAGCGTGATCCGATCCGTTATTCAGATCCGTAATTCCGATGGAACGCTCCAGAACCGGAACTGCATCGAGAAACTGGCCCAAGCTACTGTAAATTGCTGCTACAACGTGTAGGCTCATAACCAGCTCCAGACTCGGAGCTGAACCGGTGCATTTTTCAAAGGATTTCGACGCCCGGATTGCGTAATCCAAAGCCTTATTCGAATCACCCGAACCCATGGTATCCCTCGCGAGCTTCAGCAGAAACGGGCCAAGATCCGGGTTGTCAGGGGCGGCATCGTCAATCCCTGGCCTTTTTGAAGTCTTTTTGGGAGACGGGGTTCGTTTTATCGACGAAAATGGAGTTTTGTCGCCATTTTTCGTGGCAGGGTCGTCTCGGGCGGGCACGAGGATTTGAATGTGAGATGTTTCCGGGGGGGTTTGAACGGAGAGTATTCCAGGCATGGCGCCAAATGGATAAGACGGAAAAGATTGAGTCGGAAGAATGAAAGTTGATATCAGAATTGAGGTTCAGATAAAGGGCGCGGGGGGATTGATTGGAGGATGATGATGAAGGTGGGGTTGCTTGGAAGAGACTCGATGATGATTAAGGGCATGGAGCAAGCTGTTGTGACTGACTTCAAGCATTTCACTTTACTCCTTTGCTTTTTAAAATTACATTCCTTGCTTTCCAACGTTTGGACAGTTTTGTTTTGCAGGTTGTTGAGCGCTGGGTCTCTCCGAGTAACCATTATGGTGAGCTTTATTAGCTGGCTTCGGGCTCAATCATGGCCTATTATAACGCAGGCTGCTTCTTCAAACCACTGTTTTCGCGACTCTTCCTCTGCAAGCTTCCTCATTTCTGCTCATTTTTTATTATCAAACCAGCAAACTTAATGACGATGAAGAATGACGACCATTCAATGTTTTCTTCTAGCGAGCATTCGGAAAGGTTTTATTTGAATGATCATAATCAAAAAGAAAATGTCAACTGAGCTTAGCTGGGCCTGGTCAGATTCGTACCCTTTTTGGCGACTTTGGAAGCACGAACTAGAAAGAACATATACTCCATCGTACACAAGTTTTAGCCACACTGCCAAATTGACTTTTCTCTTCATTACAAATTGAGTACAATTTATGTATTTGTTAATAATGAGTGATACATATAATATCAATTACCACAATACTAATCAAGCAAACAACTCGGACAGATCACTGCAGCAAAGAGGGCATCCTCGATGATTGCCAGACCACAAGTGTGTAACTCGCTTGGAACATGGGCGGCATTGTGAGATGATTTTTATTTCTTTTCCTACCTCGAAGTTCTTCAAACAACTCGTTAGATACTTTGTCTCATTAGTGACATTGACGATGTGAAGGAATATGTTAAGAACCCTTGATAAAACTCCTCGTAATGAAGGAATCAATTGTCGAGTATACATTCAAGAGCACAAATAAAACACTGCAATTCCAACCACTGTCATTAACAGTTCTAAGCATGACTACTGTTAGGTCACTAAGTAACAAATTTAAGGCGCTAAGACGATAAAAGACAGTTGTAGGTAGCTTGACAGTCTCTTCGCCAGAGGTGTCAAATTGATGAAGCCTTTCACACGACGACAGAGCACGGCTGAATGCAGACAGGTTGAGAGGCAAGACAAACAACAATGATACGACGAAATTTCACTATTGAAATAACAAATAAATGTGATTTTTAGAGACGAATTCAAGTGAATTCTATCGAAAAATTTTGAACGCGTTAAACGTTGCGTCAAGTGTGTTCTTCTTGTTCCTTTTTGAAACCCTAACAACATGCAACTCAGCTAGTTATTTTTCTATTTACAGTATAATTTTGTCTTAATTTGTAGGTTTCTATTTTAAATGAACAGACGTTAAAGATTTTATTTTTGATTAAAAACAAAACAAAAATGATTAGACTCAACGCTTATCATAGACTAGGCTACGATTTCAAAGGAAGCATTGGATGAAGAAGACTAGTGGTGTGATCCAAGATGGCTCAAATTCAAGTCCAAAAGCTCAAACTCATTAAAGGTCAATAGATGATCAATAATGACTTTTTAATTATTTATTTTGATTTAGTTTTTTTTTATAAAATTGGGAAAGTTTAATTTTCTCAAATTTTAAAATATTTTTCTAATTATTATTTATTCTTAATTGATTTTTTATGTTATGATATTTTGTAATCTATTTAAAAGTATTTTTTATGTTATGAAATTTTGTAATTTTATAAAGAATTTTCTAGAATTGGATCTTTTTCAAGGTAAAATTTGATAAATCTTAGTAATTTTAGTTCTTACCAATAAATTTGCTTTGAATCAAGTTCCTTGCTTGATAACTTTGGTTATTACTGGAAAGTTTGTCTAGGCTAAACTCTTAGTTTGATGACTTTAGTTTCGTGGGCAAGCTTTGATTGCGGTCGAGTTCTAAATACTTGATTCGAAGGCGATATAGGTATCTAATCATGCATTGTTAACGGATCTCAAGTTTGATATACTCGTAGTTTTCATAGTTCATACATCCAAAGACAATGGACTTCATGTTAGAGAAAGCAGATGAGCTAGTCCTCAAAGAGGTTGGTGACATAAAAAATGACGTGGAAAATCCTTCACTCCCGTCACTACTCTCTTTTGCCGTCTTTGGTGCATCTGAATATGAACAAAAAGGGCATGTTGTGAAAGCAGAGGAACTCCTATGGAGTGCTGCATGCTAGCATGAGATGAGATGGCTGAGATAACCTCATACAATTCTATAGAGTGTTCCATGCCCAGAAGATGATGAATTTGACACAGATCCTTCATTGTGAATTATGATTGGAAGAATACAAGGAGACAGATATTTTCAAGGTAGAGCTGCTATCATCCAATTGGCTAGCACGAGTAACTTCACAAAGTCTTTGTTGAGGATAAATAGAGGGGAATCAACCTTAGATACATGAAATCCAAATTGAAGGAGAGCGGATTAGAGTTTAAAATATCATGCCCTTGGTATGTGCTTGAAACCGTATAAAGATTTCAGCATACTAGTGAGGGAGAGGTGGAATCGATGAATCCTGACAATTGTTCCATGTATTCTTCCTCTTGTAAATCTTCGTGAAGATGCATTGCACACATTGATTAAGTTGTCGAATAGGTCAAGAGTGTAAAAAGGCAGACGAATGGAATTACTGTATGTTTAACCATATTAGTGGATGTTTCAAAATAATCAATGTTATCTTTTTGGTGAAACCCTTTTGCCACCAGTCTGGCCTTGAATCTAGTCGCAGTACCACTTACAACCAATTACACAATAACTAGGAAGGGAAACTAGTGACGACCTAATGTTTCGGGCCCTGGCAACCACTGATTGGGGAGATTGGACTACTTCTTTGAAGGTACAAGGCCTAACATTTTGAGGAACAGAGTTTATGTTTTGAAATACCAGTTTTGAGCCTAATGGATCATATGATGAACATTTTGAGGAGTTGATTGACAAGGTGGAGATAGTAAAGTGGGAGTAAAACCAAGAAATGATTGTTCCTGGAAAATCACATCTCGTGAGAAAGTCTTCATGATTAAGGTTGAAATGTTATACAGCCTTTGCGATTATTTGAGTAACCTAGTAAGATACATTCTCGAGATCTAGGTTGTAGTTTGTTTGACTTACATGGCTTGAGATTCAGAAAGCATGAACATCCAAGACTCTCAAGTGCGAGTAGTTGGGAGGTTTAGAATGGAGAGCAGAGTAAGGTGATTGTTGAGAGAGGACTTTAGATGCCAATAGATTAATAAGATAAGTATGTATGATCGAATTTCAACCTGAAGTGGTGGTCATTTATTTTGACTAGCTTCTTTGCGATTTTATAATTTTAATTTCTTAAGTGGCTAATGCGATAAAATAAATAGTAAAAAAAGAGAAATACAACCAATTTGACAACGCGATCTGACATAATTTTTGCTTACGTTTGCGCTCATATGTTGCACCTGAAAGATTTATTTATTTCTCAATTGAGAAAATCGTGATTGACTTCTGGGTGTCAATCAAAGCTTACAATGACTATTATTTTCGAAGTGTGTTACTCTTAATTCGTTTGACTCTTTTTTTGAATGACGTCACTATTAATTCACAATTTTTTTCTCGAAAAAATAAATCACTCAATAACTGGGTTACGATTTTACAATTTGCGCAATCTCACATTGTGTAAATAAAACTCAAGTGATAGAACACCGAGTGTAAGTAGAAAAGTTGGCAAGTCTTTTGCATCTTTTCTCGGACTGAATTTTTGCTTCTTTGAGCTCTTATTATTCTATTTATAATTTTGGCTTCAATGAGATTTTTGGTTAACGCTTAGGCATTCCGGTCGACCCTTTTGAATAGTCGTTGCAAAGAAAATTATGTCCATTAGAGTTTTGGTTGATCCTCTGCGATTTCGGTAGACTCTTTTTTTATTTCGGTCAACCCTTCCAAAGACTTGATATTTTTTTTTGAGCTTCGGTAATCTATACTCAATATAGGTTGACTTAAATTGAAATTTTTGTACAATTATTTTATAAAAATAGCTCAAACAAACTCTTATTCAAACGAAATTGAAAAATACACAAGCACATATTAAAAATATTAAATAATTTTTTTAAAAAGATTATATTCAATTAAAAATAAATGATTAAATTAATTATAAAAATTAATAAAAAAAAATTATTGAATACTTAATAAGTCAACAATATCCCCTTTTTATGATAAAAAAAATACATGCATATTTAGTCAAAACTCCCTCATACAACATGCATATTTTACCGTGAAACACTCTCTCATAATGTATGCATTCAACTTCTACTTTATATATGTCTAAAATAATTATGTTAAGTCACTCTCTTGTAACTTGTTCATTATTCTCCTTCATTGGTATTATCAAAAATAAAATGGGCAGAGTAACTCCTATAAATACGAAATTCTCCAAAAAAATTTCAAACAAAACAACGAGAAATATATACTTAAATTTAATCCAAAATAATTCAAGAAAATATTCAATAAATTTCGTATAATTTAATTGCATGATAATTTTTAGTCAAAACAATTTAACAAATATGATTCACCCATTTTTCAAGATACAAAAAACATCAAATTTAAGAGGTTATTCAACAATCTAAAAAGAATATATCTATTTAATCAAACTAGATACAAAAATTAAGAAGACACTAATTAAAATGTGTATCAACCTAAAAAGAAATACAAATACAACAATAAAAAATTTCACTTATGCTCTCTAAGTAAATCACCACATTTATTTCGATTATCCAAAAGCGAATGTTCTTAAATGTTTCACTAGACTTTTTTTAAAAACTACATAAGTAGTCAAGTAACTATTTTTGTACTCAAACCTTTTAGGGACATAGGAGAAACTTTGGTTTCTTTCACAATACACACTTTAAACACTCTTGAATTTTTTGCATTTAAATTCAAAAGACAACAAAAGTATTTATGTCATATACAACTATACTTATGACAAGTACCAAGCTTAACAAAAAAGTTTGCATACGACTGATTTTTCTATTTAGAATCATAGTTGATATCTGCATTGTCAAAAGTCACATTTTCGCTACCTAAAAGTATGTCTAAATTCTATTCCAATTTTTAAATTTAAGGACCGTGATACTTAAAACCTACAAGTCGGCTTCAAGCTTGTGAATTCCTTCATAGACCTCCAAAGTGGGTTTCGGCTCAACCTAGCCTCCAACTTTTAAAGGTCCCGAGCTAACATCCCAAATGATAAGATGTTTGGTTTGTTCTTGATCCTTTAAGGTATGGTCCATCATGTTGAATCTTTGCAAGACGTTTCCTACAAAATGAACAAATTTGTTAGAAATCTCCTTAGTTCGGGCTCTAGATGGCTCCTTGAGGTACAACCCTAAGTAAAGGCTCCCAAGGCAAGTCATCTTACGTGACTATTTGAGGATTTGTCCTCAAATCCAAGTGTGGCTCGTCCTCCTCCCTTTCTTCCAACTCATCCTCATCATAAGGAAAAAGATCTTGCACATTAAAAGTGGTTGAGTCTTCATACTCCCAGGGTAGCCCAAGCTTGAAGGCATTTTGATTAATTTTTTCTAAGATCTTGAAAAGGCCATCGTCTCTTGGGGCTAGCTTGAAACTCCTTTGCTTTTGAAACATCTCCTTCCTTAAATCTAGGCAAACCAAGTCTCCCACTTTGATAATTTCCCCCTTTATTCCACAGCTAGCATACTTGGCATATGATTCGTTTGCCTTTTTGATAGCCTTTCTCACCTTCTCATGCTTACTCTTCACTAGCTTGGCCTTTTTTGCTCCATACGGATTATAACATCCTTTGCGGAAATCAGTATTAAATCAAGGGGCATCAAACGATTAAAGTCATATACTACCTGGAAATGGGTCATTTGAGTTGCATTATGCATACTCTAGTTGAAAGCAAAATTCATATAAGAGAGTTGAATGTCTCAAACGGCGAGCTTCTTGCTAACTATACTCCTTAACAAACTTCTCAAAGTCCCAATTGGTGAGCTTCTTCAAATTAATTATCGATCAATCATCTTTGATAGCTTTGGTTCTTATCGACAAGTTTGGTCTTGATCAATATACTTATTTGATAACTTAAGTTCTGTCAGCAATGTTCGATTGGAGTCAAGTTCTTCATATTTGATTCAAAGACGATCCATATATCTTTTTCTACATTATTGAAGGGTTTTTGGATTGACATACTCTTGGTTCTCATCAATAGAGCATAAATATTGTATCATTGTTATTTAGCTCTTTAATTCATGTATTTAATATCATTTTATTATTTTAATAACTACATCAAATAAAGTGAGGCCGATAAGCTGCCACGTAAGAACAAGAAATTAGAAACTAAAGTTAAGATTATTTTTTTAACAGAATTGATAAAATAACAGAAGGGGGCATACTAGATAGTGAAGACAACCATTTTATTCAAGCAACACAATATTAATAAAAATGAATTATGGTAAAGTGATTAGTAGTTAGGCTAGGCTTATTCTTTTGACCCACGTAACAAAACATTGAAAACAATCAATCGGCTGAATCTATTCACATTCGCCGCTTGAAAAGACTATATGCACACCTGCGTGCGAAGTTAATACATGCAAAAAAATAGTTACGTGTTTACAAGTATACTTAAAAATTTCTTCTTTCTTAACGTATATTGTGTGTAAGTAATGAAATTGGTAACCTTTATTTAAATATAATTCTTAGTATAATGAATTTACTTGGTAGATATGTGTAGTGATTATGTCATTTTGATGTATTGTTGATTCAAATGGAGTCTCATCCTCGAAGCCCAGATCTCTTTGCCAAAAAGGTTAACCTATTTACATATCAATCAACGAAAAAGTTTCATCTTTAAAAGGGTAATTTTTGAAATTAGCAAATTTGAATAAAAAAGGAGGAAGATTCGCTATAGAACAAAAATGTGTGCATCGATATTAAAATACCATAGAGTTTACTACAAAACAATAATTTGTGCAACAAATGACAACCAAAATTTGCAAGAATCTTCCTAGAGAACTTTTTCTTTTCCCGATCGGGTCAAGGACAAAATTCCAGTTAGCCAATTCTAGTATACCAAGTAATGTTTAGTACTTTGGAGTCCTGCAAGTCTTCTTGAGGAGGGGGCCACAGTGAAAATGTACGTCAATTCTAGACACGCAACTTGAAGTTATGGGTCACTATTTTTTACTGAATAAAGTTATGTTCCAAAATTCAAATTAATGGACAATTTCTTCACTCAAGCTAGTATCCTTCTGTGAGTTTGGAAAGTAGATCGTCGATGTGAATTGTGCTGTCATCTTCAACATTTTGATTATTGATCAATTGAATTAGGGTATCTATCTCCAATAATTCCATCACACTGGGAAAGAATATTGCAAACTTAGTCCGTGTATGAATTATTGACACGTAAATGTATATGCTCGTGAATTTTGTTTAACTTTATGTTGTGGAAATCGATCCATGGTGTGCTAGTATAAATACACATTTCATAAAAGTTAGCTGTACACTCCTAATTTAAGTGCTACCAGCAAATCAAATGATTTTCTTTACATTTATAGATATGTTGGCACTCTAATTTATAGATATTATAGTAATAAGGTGTATATATATTAATATAGATATTATAGCAATAAGGTGTATATATATTATTATAGTAATAAGGTGTATATATATTAATATAGATATATATATAGTTTAATTTTTTCAGTGCGAGTATTTTGGTCAAAAGTCAAAGGAGAATATGGTAGAGATATTATGAAGGTAGTTTGTCACGAGTCCATCTAACACAGTGAATGTTTGAGAAATACCCAAATTCAAAGGAGCTGCTGCTTACGATTATAGAAACGTGAATGGGGCATGCTAAAATTGAAATTCAGCACCCTAATTTTGAAATATTAACTTTAATACAATCGTGATAGTTTTGAATTATTTCATTAATTTGGACTTGAGTTTTAAGTAAATAAATTAAAAAAATACTTAAATTTTCAAGTAATTATATTTGAATATCTTATGTAAGGTCACTATGATTATATCGAACGTCTGATATAGAGTCAGATCGTTCATATCGGATGTAGTGACCATACATAGACGTCTGAATTCGTTTAAATCTTTTAAATTCATAATAAAATAACATTATTAATTTTGCTTCATTTTATATTTCATGTGCGAATAATAAAATAGTAGTTTTTCAGACGATTACATGTCTTTATTTTGGACTCTTATTCATCGTTGACTTTTAAACACAAACGACTGTCGCTCTGGTCACGAAGACAATTATATGTACATATGTTTAATCATTACATACTATGAGTTTGACTCGTGTTTAAAAATGTTTGGACCTACATTGAAAATTTCACGCTCTAATGTTAGTAGTTTACCAGGTCAAGATCTCTAGTGATGGAGGAACAAAAGCTGCCGCATGTGTCGGATATTCGTTCCAACTTGGCAATCTTGTCCGAAAGCTATTATTGCGTATTTTCCATATCAAAAAAAAAAAAGAGAACAACGACTACAGAGATGGAGAATATGGTGGGGTAAAATATTGTATATACAGTACAATTGAAAATACATGTGCATGAATATAAAGCCATGCATTCAATGGTACTAGTCTGTAGGGGAGAATATTAGACAGACAGCTTGCCATCTTAGCTCGTTCGAGGAGCTGGAAGGTGGGCACGTGACATTCTGGTTTGAACTTCCAATCTTTATTTTTGGTTATTGGAAACCTAGGGCTAGCGGCATGCTAAGATTGATCTAAATTTCTGGAAATAGAGCTAAGTATTGTAAAGACCAGCGGCTGGGCGATTTCTCAGTTTAATAAAGAATCGGCGAATGAGTCTAAATCAACTTGATTTTCATCGGTTTTGAGTAGATGAAGATACTCCTCGTAGAGTGTCTCAAAGCTGCTGTTCGCCGGAGCAATCTCTGGTTGGCAGTCGAAATCGGCTCCGACATGCATCAGGTGGTCGTGATTTTCTGCACCGATGAAGAATCCGACGCCATTGCAGTGGTCTTCGTCGCTGAAACTCCGGGATGGGAAAGCTTCTGTTTCTTTGTATTGGCTAGAGGAGCCACTGGCTGCATTGAACTCTAAACTGTCGTTTCTGGGAAAGAAAATGGACGTGATTCTAGTGGGTTTGGGGAGATGAACTTTTAGCTTCTCCGGCTCTACCTTTGCTTTGTTCTTGTTGTTCCTCTGTTTCTTCTTGTTTCCTCTGTCGAAGGCGGATTGGGTTTTGGAGGTTCTGGTTTTAGAGAGACGGTGGGGTAGTCTTTCGCCGGCGTCATGGTCAGCCCCTTGGCTTTTGAGGCGTTTGCTAAGATGAGTGTTCCAGTAGTTTTTTATCTCGTTATCAGTTCGACCGGGCAGCCTACCGGCGATGAGGGACCACCGGTTGCCAAGAAGAGAGTGCATTCGGAAGATTACGTCATCTTCGTCGGAAGTTATGTTTCCTCTCTTTATGTCTGGTCTGAGATAGTTCATCCATCTTAGCCTGCAACTCTTGCCGCAACGAAGCAAACCTGCAAGAGAATTTAAAAAAAAAATGAGACAGCTGACCGAACCTTCAACCAGTCTAAGAAAATGGCTGAAAACAAGAAAGTCGAGATGAAAAGAGGAAAGCTCACCGGCTTTTTTGGGGAGTGATCTCCAATGGCCTTCGCCATGAGCTTGAATATACTTAGTCAGCAATGTATCTTCTCTGGGAGTCCAAGGGCCTCTGTGTAACCCTACCTTAGAACAGCAAGGAGCTCTTCCCATTTCTCTCTCTCTCCTCCTGAAACAGAGAGAGAAAAAACAGAAACCCCCATAGAAGGAGCAGCTTCTCTGCCTTTATAAAACGACTGGGGGATCCATTGACGCGAAACTCAACAACCTTTCTTCTCTATCTGCCCTTCTTCAAATCCACAGCAGCCTCGGAGGTAGAATCCACGGACGGTCAGACTTCATTTTCACTCTCTTTTTCTGCATCATCATTGACGCTTCGGCTCATATTCAATTACAGCCGTCCACGAGGAAGAACGTTTTTGAGTTTGACCCGAAGGCTAAGCAAATACGGATTCGGTATTTGTTCTAACGTGGTGCCTACTTCACCTTCAGCCATGACTTTTGGAGTTGATCATCAGATCCTTTTACGTAATCACAGTTTTGTGTTTTCAGTTCGTTCTTCTTTCACTACGGAACCAGGCACAACTCAAAATCCAACAAGTGTTCTTTTCCATTTTAGATTTCTTCAACTTCACAAGCTAAACCTACGTATTACTACCCGATTAATGTTAATTGTATTCTTTTATTTTAATATGATGGTGTTTATGTTCACTCATCAGTTGATGTAGCAGTTAACATATAAATGAATGATTAAAAGAAGACGTTACTTGCACAAATTTATTATTGCCACCAATAAATTTAACAGTGCTCTTATCAACACATGTTTAATTTCAATGTCGTCTGATCATTCGACCATTCGACAAAAAAATGCAAAGGGTATAGTAGAGAAGAGGAAAAAATTACGAGCAAATTAGAGAAAAATTACTACTTTATAAAAACCAAATAGGGTTCATGACGAGCTGCATTCAAAAGTTAGTGGTTTTTATCTCAGTAAATTTTAGTCACCAAACTTTACAGCTATAGAGTAAGATTTGTCGGTAGTTCAACGTTGGTAAATGAGGTTAGAAAATGAAAACGTTACTCGAGCCAGAGGGTAAATAAAAAGAGTATAATTTTTTTTACAGCGCAGTAAATTGAAGTTATGTTTCCCAATTCACCAAAACATGCACATTTATTGTTGATACGTTCCCATTTATGTGGAGCAAAGAGGGAACCTGTTAAAGTTGTGGAGACGACAGAGGTCCAGTACATGACTTTTTGTTGTACAATTTTGGCTGCTAACTCCACGTTATATGCTTTTTGTTGTACAATTTTGGCTGCTAACTCCACGTTATATGGACCGTCCAAATATATGAATAATTAAATAATGGAGTTGGTCCGTGACTATATTCTTGATTGAGCTTATTAAATAATTTTGATTCTTAGTTGTCCCCGTCAACCAACGTAAGAATTCACTTCTGCTTTTAATGATTTTTTAGAAAAGTTTCAATTAAAGAGAACATTACTCATACTGTCATTAATTTTTAAGATAAATATTCATTTATCCTGTTCATTTTTAATATAGTAAAGGCACCAAGTCCACTGTCACATTTAATTTCGCCATAATTTAAAAAGACATCCTATAATTATATTTTAATATTATTTTAATGAATTATTCAATTTAGTTAACATTATTTAACATTATTGTTTAATTGAGTTAAATAAAAATGTGAAGTTTTATTTCTCTACAAGTCGTTACAGTTAATCAAATTAACAAAAAATAATAATCAAATTAATATACAAATTCAAACGAAAGAAAAATGTGATGACAATGTGTGGGTTGAAATTGTGATAAAGTTCAATATCTCTATTAATGATTTTTAAAGTTTAAGATATATACTGCATCAATCCAATAGTTTAGGAGATTATTACTCAACACTACAAAAGTTAAGGGCATGATACACAAAAGAGTTCAGATATTATTTAATTGTATATGTAGCAAATTATCTCTAAATTTTAAAGTTACTAATGAACACTTTTAAATTTAATATAATTTTGACAGATTTCATATTCTTACAATGTCTGTTAAATTTAATAATATTCATGGATTTGATTATCAGTTTGTGTTTGGGCCAACTACTTTCTTGTGATTATTGTTATCTCAATTTACAACTTTTGAACACCAAATATGGAGGTGTTCTAATCAACCCGTCCATAAAAAATCCAAGCGTTTAATGCTCTCCATTCGTGAGTTATGCATGATCCCAAATCTGCTTGTTTTCACCTGAACCGAGCCCATCAATTCATCCGTTTACGTATCAATCGAACCACGGTTACTGGCACTTCACTTGAGCTAGTAGCCTAGCCTTGTCGCGATAGATGGTTGTTGGCACGAAATGTAATCGCTAAAACGCAAGTGCATGTGTCGCAACGTAGTAATAAAAATATCGATCCCACAAAGACAAGTCAAATTTCTAATTTAAAGAATAAATTGCAAAGTATCATAAAGAATAAAGAATAACATTAAAAGTTTGGTTTTTTATATTTATCTTTTACTCCTAGATTAAACAATTAATTAAAGTGTCTAACTAATATCCTAAATTAAGCAGAAAAGTAAAGTTAGTGGTCGAATTGAGAATTCGTAAGAATCTTGACTAGGACTTTCCGTAAATTGATTTACTTGAACTACCCTTGGTAGGTACTGCAGCATTAGTCACAACATCAGTTTAGTTCCGGTCCGAACACTAATAAATCGGGGTTGGTGTTGCCTCTATGGTTGGGTTTAAGAACAAGTTCGATTTGACCGTACTAGGTTGAAATGAACATGATGAAAACACTCATAGCTAAACCGTGTCGCTCGATTTAACCACCTAATGGTTTTAATACACGTCTTAGCAACATGCAAGGGTTGATTGTCGTGTTATCCTAAATAATATCAAAGCAAAGCAATAATTTTGTAAATAGCACTTAGCAATCACGCAAAGGTGTATTGTCGGATTTCTCGAGAAATAATCATAGCAAAGCAAAGATATATAAGCTCTTATTAAAACGAGTTCTAAAAGATAGCATGCAATTTCATTAAGCAAATCAATATATGAAAAATCCTAATTTTAATTCAAACGAAATAGTTTTACAATAACTATCAGGAGTTCATATAATTCACGGAAATTAAAACGAAAAGCAAAGGGAGAGAATTTTGCTCCTCGCCATCGAAAGTCGTTGGTCGCACAACCTCGTTCCCTTGCCGCTGTGATCGTCGCTGTGAACCTCTTCTTCGGATTTACGCCCGAAGCTTGATCGTGAATCTCGTTCTCCAATTCTAGCACACTCAATCTATGGTATTCACGTTCCTTTATGTAGACTTCGTGCAGCTCGAGCAGATTTGAGAGGCTGTTACGATTTGGAGGAAGATCTTGATTGGTTTGGAAAGTAGTTGAGATTATGAAGGATTTTTAAATCTTCAAAGATATTATTGTTTCCAAATTTGAATTTGAATTGATTCTTCCTTCTTTTTCGTGATTCTTTCAGCTTTTATCTTCATTAATCTTCTGCAATTGCATGGAAACAAAAATCGCGTGATAATAAAAAATATACGAAATATCGGACAAAATCACGTAAAAACAGCGTCACTAATGTTGTGGCATCGTTGCAACATTATCTCTAAAAATATGATTATTTCAGTTAAATCATTATTGATTCTTAGCAATTTGACCACCAAAACCTCGTGAATATTAAGTCTTTTTGAGACTTAATAATGGCTCCTCGTCGTCAAGTTTGACCTTGGAAACCTATTTGCAACCAATTACCTTTCTACCTTTACTCCTCGTTTGTCAAGTTAACAGATGCATGATAGGATGAAAAGCCTGGAATGGGAGAAGGCATTATGTAATGGTAGAGTTTGAAATTGTATAGAGAAGGGAGACAGATAGATATGTTATGGAAGTCGTTTCAAAGGGAAAATGTTCTCATCTAATGATATATGCCTTGTTATGTAAATCGTATGAAGGATTTATGCAAACATATCCTTTGTGATTGCCACTATAGTCTAAAAAAACACAGGTTGGAGAGCGTGGGCGTGGCTTATGTTGATTGAGTGGACAGATGACAGGATAACACAAGCAAACCAAAACTCTCAAGGAAGAGTATGGAGGAGTTTCATGGAAGAGTTTTTCAACGGAGATTTGCATTGAAAAAGAGTTGGCATGTAATTAATCAAGGTAGTGGCTGAATGGAATGCATAGAAACCATAATTTGAAGAGATACGGAGGAGTGGAACAATAGAGCTGACCCGGTTTGGTGCCAGATTTCCTCTCAATATAACCATTTTGGTCCCCGAATGTCAGAGGAGGTGAAGATGCAACAGACTCAAATAATAAAAACCAATATTAGAATTATGTTCATTATATAAACTTAAGACGCGTTTTAAAACTAGAAGAGCTGTATGGCCAAGACGAAGATGCCAGAGGATTGGAGCGTGAAGGAGGCCAATAAGCTGCATTCTGGAGGAAGTAGCATGTGAGGACCTTGTAATCAACCTGTCACATATTTGGCATTTGGGATTAAGAGGGCGAGTGGCCCTCATATGGCGCCTGGGGAAGGCGGGAGCTGAATTATATTGGTTTAATGTGTCGAACCATTTGTTTGAGGAATAATCGGGCAAGAATTAGCGGAGCCAATGAACACGATGAAATGCAGTGTCAGCCTGCATCGAAACAGTTGCGCAATAGGCTTGAAGAGTGCTTTAAGACAACTGAGCGACACAATTTTGCTTTTCTAAGCACAACTCAAAGTCAAAAACATGCCATGGACTTCCTATATTGATGGCTTATATGGGTGACTCGTAATAGATGTCCCAAACGGGTTATATTTGTTAATTTGAGCAAGGGAGGATGATGCAAACATTCAATCAAGGCACCTCCAGATTTCGGCTTCCGTCGTACAGCAGACTCTTTGGTGTAAACTATCATCCGAGAAATATGAGAAAATCCAGGATGATAGAAGCCAGGTTGAAAGGTTTCCAAAGAAGAAACTCTAATTTGGCTGAAGAGAAAGAATTCAGAAATTCAGGTGATTAGACCATCAAGCTTTTTAATCTGATCCCAATAACTACATTCAGTGACTGAGCTTTCGATAGAAGAAAATTCGAAGAAGCTAGTTTGACGTTGCAGATAGTTAAATGAACGAGGCAGAGCAGTGTAGTAACATATCAAAGAACCTAATCTTGATCTAAAACCATAGCATACCATCACAGAACATTGGACCACGAAGACATGCATTGATCAAAAGCAAATCAACAAAAGCTCCAACTACTCAAACAGCCCATCACAGTCCCTATGAAGACTAACAACTATCAGCGTGATCTTCAATCCTGTCCATGCACATTCCTTGAATCCAGCACAAAGAAGAATACTTAACTAAACAAACACCTTCGAAAGCATACTAAGATATAATGATCAACCAGGACCGGCATAACATCTGTTGATTTCCCAAACTTCTGAACCAGCAAGAGCAATTTCTATCTTCCAGGTGATCGGCTTGCACTAGACATTGGGGCAGATTATAAGTACAAAAGCAAGGAAATGGGGCAGTCGCAGAAACAAATTACTTTATTGAAGCATCAAACAAACAAATGAGACGATACCTTCTGTATCTACCACCAACAGGGCTGCGTTTACGTTCATAATTGGGGCTTCTACGTCTCTCGTGTGGTGGTCCCCCGTATCGATCATAAGCTGGGCTACGGGGGCGACCATAATCGGGACTAGGACGGCGATGATACACAGGACTAGGCGACCTCCCACGAGGACTGTAATCTCGTCTCCCATAGCCTCCTCTCCTAGGGCTACCTTCATAACGGTCCCCCCTCTCATCGTCATCTCTCAAAGCATACTCAACGGAGACAACTCTGTCCAGTATCTTGCTGCCAAATGCAGAATTACCACCAGCTTTAGGGGTTTGTATTTAGTTAGTAAATGAACAGGAAAAAATATAATGGATCACCTCATGTGAGTGGACTCAAGAGCTTTAGTAGCATCCTCTTGTAAGTCATACTGCACAAATGCAAAGTTCCGTCGAATACGGACATTTAAGATCTTACCATAAGGTTCAAAATGTCGTTCAATGTCTTGAACTCGTGTCTGAATGGGATCAAAGTTGATCACAAACAACGTTCTCGTTGGCCTCTGGTTAGCCATTGACTTGGATCCCTCGTGATGGCGACCACGCTCACCCTTGCAAAATTAATAATGAACTTGTATTCAAATGAACTGACCAGACTCCACCTTGCAAAATTAATAATGGACTTGCATTCAAATGAACTTCAATACTGGTCAACCAAATCATGGGACTATAATATCCAAGAAAAACTCCATGGCCACAAACAAGAGATCAAAATAAAAAATAGTAACAAACCTTAGCCCATTCCACAGAAAGCCTCCGCCTGTCATTACCAAATGGTACATTGTCAAGCCCTCGTATTGCATCATCAGCATCTCGTTCATCCTCAAAATAAACAAATGCAAAACCTGAAAAAAAAACAGATATAAATACTGATGATTCAGGACCTAAGCATTTATCCTTAAACGAGAATTATATCTGCCCAAATTTTCATTTCCCTCACATAAACTAAAGAAAATACAAAACCTGCATATATCAGAGAGGCTGATGCACATAAGGCTGTAGGAGTGTTGCATGACTTATCACGATAGTTTCATAATTATTGTTTAAATCCAAAATATCAGTTCCAAATCACTGATATGCATGCTTCGCCTCTCAGACCACATATGTACGGTAATGGAAGACATGGCATGATAGATTTGAATTATCCCACTATGATAATGTAGTAGGCAACTAGGCATGGCCAGATTGAGTGATGACTTATGACCAGAGATGGTAGGCATGGCAAGGAAAATTGTTTGAATCTTCTATGCCCATTCTTGTGAAAAGGAAAACTTTAAGCAATGAGGTGAGTGAATAACAATAGATCAAGTGAAGAAAATGAAGGATGATGCAAAGATTATTGCAGAGAGACGATGATCCCAGATAGAAGTTCAGATCATTTTCCTTAGATAAATTCCTGCATCAAAAGAAATATTTAAATCTGCATACATTCCCTAAGGCCATTGAATCTCTCTCCTTTTTGTGGGGTATATTGCATTTGATATTTATATCAATAGACTTGGTTTTTATAATGAAAAAGATCTCCAATATACAAAAATACATCCGTAGAAGCACGCACAAATCCATTATTACAGTAAAAGTTCTAAAACTAGAAGCAATTACTCGAAGTGAATATTCCTACGCAATTTTATTTCAAATGATATGCTAAAGACTTTCATTTGCGGATTGGACCTTTAGACCAACATATATTAAACCTTACGAACAAAATCCTTTCCTCCTACTGGAAATAGACGATCCAAACTGCAGTGCTCGAACGAGACCCAATCCAAATAAGTATTCAAGAAGTCAAATACAAGAAACAATTAAAAATGACGCAGGTAACAAATAATCAACAAAGTTTACCAGATTTCATATCAACTCGATCAACCCTGCCATATTTGGAAAACAAACGTTCCAGTTCATTTTGACGAGTATCGTACTCAAAGTTTCCAACAAATATTGGCCTCATGGTAGACTTTCCCACGAATTGTATCTGTCAGTCGTAAACAATGACCATTGATAAGCGAAAAAGTTATACAACACAAAGAAAAGGAAAAAAAAAAAAACATAATCTGAAACTTTCTGCAACTTTGTTTCAGTGCCTCCTCATTCATTCTCTCAACCCCCAGAAATTAAAATTAGAATTAGCGAAAACATCGTAGTGGCTCTACAGAAGGAAAATGAAAAGAAAAACCGCAAGAAATACGAACAAACAAAAATTTTAGAAGCAAACCTCGACAGATCTCGATTCCGACAATCGAGTAAGCAAACCCTAGAGAAGAGTTCGAGCTAAATAGAGGAGCGGTGGAACATAGCATTTAATTTGAAATGGGGAATCAGTGATGACCGTCAGATCTTCCTATATTTATGTTCCACCGTTCGATTAACTAATGGTTGATTCTTCCGATATTTCGGCCAATTAAAGATTGGGCCATGTAAGAAGGCCAGGCCCAAATAAACACTGTCAAACGATTAGTTTTCAATTTTAATATTTGAAGTTCCGTCTAATTGCACTTCCATAGTTCCATATGTCAATTACTCATTAGCATAAATACTTGATTATATAATAAATAAAATAAAATTTTATATTTATCAACTATTTACAAAGAGTTTCCTTTTTGTCCTGTGGAGGTAGACATGTCAAACGAGCGAGCTGGCTCGCCAGCTCGCTCGTTTGGCTCGGTACTGTAGCGGTCCGAGCCAGGCTCGGATCGGTAGAGCGAGCCTGGCTCGAGCTCGGTGCTCAGGCTCGCGAGCTTCGCGAGCCCGAGCTACCGAGCGAGCTCGCGAGTTGGGCTCGTGAGCCGGGCTCGCGAGCTCGCATTGGCAGACGTGGTCACTGGCCGGCGTCGGGCTCGCGAGCTCGCAGTGGCCGACGTGGCCACTGGCCGGCGTCGGGCTCGCGAGTCGGAAGAAACAGAGAGAAGTAGAAGA